>JAVGWX010000019.1:7854645-8140260 GCA_036924085.1 Ariolimax columbianus | reverse complement strand
GCTAACGACTGATCATTTAGTTGGGTACACTATATCAAATAATGAATAACTGTGCTATTATCACAGATAGACAGAAGCATACAATTCGAAAAAAAAATAGAGAAGAAGTTGAAAAGGAGAATATTATATACGAGGTGTGTTCAAATGAAACCCGCCCATGGCCATACGGGCAAAGAAAATGATGACATCACATCTGACTTAAAAAGCACATACCACTGTACGAGTGTACATGTATACATTATACTTGCATTCATTGGTTCTGCTGCAGACAATTGACTAAATGACAGGCGTGATAAGGAATCTGACCAGGATTGATCAGCAAGCAGTGATTCAGTTCCTAACAGCTGAAGGATGTCTATCAGACGACATTTATCACAGAATGCAAACAGTGTATGGAGATAAAAGTATGTCAAAAACTAAAATGAAAAACTGGGCACGGATATTTTCGGGAAGGATGTGAGTTAACATATATTGATACAGCAGTACGTCTGGACGGTCGTCGTAGCTTACGTTGGCTAACAGAGTAATTCGCTGTGTCACTTTGCACAGTTCAAATAGTAGTTAGGAAAAAACTGAAGTATCGGCAGGTATGTTACCAATGGGTCTCATGGATGTTGACTGAAGGTAGAACATATGGGGTGGAGTTAGAGCCACTTAATGCGTTACGAAGCAGAGGGTGAGAAATTTCTGTTGCGCGTTGTAGAAAGTGATGAGTCGTCGTGCCAACACCTTGAGCCATGTCACAAAACAGCAAACATGCAATGGAAGCAACCCAGTTCATCAAAATCCAAAAAAAATCAAATCACAGAATTTTGCTGTTAAGGTTATGTTAACCGCATTTTTTTACCATGAAGGACTTCTATTAGCAGACTTCAAAGAGCCTGATGAACATCAACGCCATCTACTACAAAGACAAACTAGACATCCTGTATACAGCTGATCTGTCACCATGTGACTTTCATTTGTTTGGACCCTTACAAAAATGCCAAAAGGGACAACGATTTGACTCTGCTGTAAACGTCATGGCCTCGGTGACCAAATGGTTCAATGAGTAGCCAAAGTCCATTTTTCTCAGACAGCATCCGACATCTATCCAAGCAGTTGGATGTGTATCTGAATGCCTATGACAACTTTTTTTTAACAAACCCCCGGTGCTTGCTTGATTCATAACAAATGCTTTGTTTCTGCCACACCTTTTTTAGTTGTTACTTTCATATGTTTGCAATAAATCCACTGGAGTGGGTTTCATTTGAACACACTTCGTATAATATTTGAATATCATTTTAATATTGCAGACCACTGCATGGAACATCCAAAATTTCAAATGAATGAATACTGGTTAGCAGCTGATCAAATATATATATAAATTATTACCTCGTGCATGTGCGTGCATGTGCAATACCAGTATGCCAGGTTTAAAATCACTTTATGTCCAGTTTGACTGAGCATGTCGGTAATGTTTCTTGGTATCACCACTTCTCCATGCACAGAAATGATTGGCAAAACTACTGTACTGCAAAATTGCCATAGTGAAACATACACAACAGCACATTACAAACAGATACAAACAAGAAACCATACACTGGCCAATACATTCTGATGTGTTGAGTTTTGTTCGTCCATCACGTGTGATGAAGACCATTTCACTTTTCATTCATCCAGTTCTTTCTTTTGAGTAGTCTGTGGGTTGGGGTTGTGGTTGGGTGCGATGGTGGCTGATGAGCCCGATATGGGATCTGAAAAAACGCCGGCGGTGATAGCATGAAATGTATACGAGAAGGCAATAGGTCACAGCGTTTTCTGGCTCTCTCCGTTGTTCTGCTGCAGCCTTTTTGGAAGCCTCACATGATGCTGCTTTACAGCTGAGAGCTGTGCATCAGGTGTGTGGTCTAGCGCAGCATCATCCCATGTTTCGTGGTTAATACTGAAAGCCTTTAAAGATGTCTTAAGCATGTTCTTAAAGTGCTTTTTTTCCCCCATGGGAGCGTTTGCCCTTCTACATCTCACCATAGAATATTTATTTTGGTAGTCGATAGTCTGGCATGCAGACCACATGACCCACCCAGCGAATCTGCAATTGCATCATAGTGGTATCGATACTAGGGATACCAGCTTTCTCAATAATAGCAGCATACGGGATCATGTCCTGCCATTTGATATTTATCATCCTCCTGAGGCAGAGTGTCTGAAAGTGATTCAGTTTCTTCATGTGATGCCTGTATGCAGTCCATATTTCACTTGCATACAGCAGCACTGGGGTCTGCACATTTTCAGCATAGTCTGGAGACTAATACCATTTTGATGCCAGACACTTGAGTCTAGGCTACCAAACATTGCGCTGTCCTACCAAGAAATGTGAATCTATTCACAACCTTCAGTTTTTCGCCATTGCCCTTGATTGCCCTCAATATACGATTTGTCAGGAGTTTGTTGGTACATTATTTCTGTTTTCTCTATGTTGATGGTAAGTCCAAAATTGAAACAGGCTACAGACAAATTCTCCAGGCGTTTCTGCAGATCAGCCTCTGAGGCAGCATTGAGGGCACAGTTGTCGGCAAACAGCAGATCTTTGATGGTATGTGTCTTGACCTTAGTTCTTGCATTGAAGCCGCCTTAGGTTAAACAGCTGGCCATCAATACAGTAACTTATGTCAATACCTATGTCCCCGTCTACTACGGTAACAAATTTTCTTCGGCGACCCTACTTTGTCATGATTTTCCAAAGGCCTTCTCTGTTGACCGTATCAAACGCCTTTGTCAGGTCGATGAAAGCTACGTACAAGTCGCAGTGTTGTTCCTGGTATTTTTTTGGTAACTGTTTCGCAGCAAACACCATATTCGTAGTTCCACGCTTCTTCCAGAATCCACATTGACTTTTAGGCAGAAGACCCTCATCAAGATTAGCTGTGAGGCAATTGAGAAGGATTCTGGCAAGTATCTTCCATGTGATGGATAGTGGAGAGATGCTGCAATGGTTATTACATGAATGGCATCCTGATATAATCTAAAAGTCTGTCTGGGGTTGAAAGAGGTGTGCCTTCGCCATGAAAATACAGAAAAGAAAACTTTTAACAAAGCAAAGTTTTATTACAGTGGGATTCAAATGTTAGGATCACTAATGTGGAACTATTGGAAAAAACCAGACATATATCAATGGAACATAATGTGAGGAGGAGAAGATGTTGACACCCATTAAGGAAAACAGCTAATAGCATTACAAGACAGGCAGTCTCTTTTCTGGAACCCCTATGGAGGGGAGATGTTTTGATTGATGATTGATAACTCTTGGATTACATTCAAATATGAAGATTTTGTCTCAGACCTACATCAGTAACATGTCTTGTCATATTAGCAAAGAGTATTCATTGTTTTCACTTGGGAGATTCTTCAACTACAGAAATAAAAAAATCAATATAAAAACAACCCCAACTTCTCAATAACTTTAACATTTATCCAACACATTCTGCACAGACATACTAACCATGTCATCAGCAATGCTATTGTACTGGTACAAACTAAAAAATTATATAGAAGAAGTAGAAATGAACGTAAAATGTTTCATTCAGTAATGGAATTTGTCACTAACATACTTACTTATATTTACTGCAGATGTTAGGCTGCTGTTAACTCCATAGATTGTGTCACTAACATTTCTGAAAACGATTGGGTATGCCCTGAGTCTAAACTCATATGATCCAAGAACCAACACCTGGGCTGGTAGTGTCAAATTAAAAATTGTGTTAAAGTACTCAGTCTGTCCTTGATATATAGTGGAGCTTTTGTAGGACGTATTTTGCCGTACACCAATTACTGTGCCCTGCAAAAATTACAGAAAGAATTGTTAATTTATAGTCAGTGTTGATGAAGTTACAAGATCATAAATTATACTTCCTCTATTATTAATTTGTATCATATAAGATTAATGATACAGAATACATAAAGGGTGTATACTCCATTGGTACTATAGACCATGTCCTGCATAAAATTAAGGATTATCAATTCAATTGTCTATTTAACTTAACATCTTTATACTGGTTTAGAAGACCCTGCAGATTCTGTATACAACCAGTTACATTTACATCACCTTGCTCTAAAATCTATGCGCATCCAGTTTATTCTTAAATGCATTAACTGTCCCTGCCTCCACTACCTCCCCTGGCAATGCATTCCAAGCAGACACCACTCTCTGACTAAAAAAATATTTCCTAATATCTAACCTGGACCTCTCTTTAATCAGCTTGTAGCTATGCCCTCGTGTTATTGTAGGTGGCTGTATTTTAAAAAACTTGTTATAGTCTAATTTATCGATTCCTCTGATCATCTTATAAACCTGTATTAAGTCACCACGAATTCTTCTCTCTTCGAGACACTGTAGGCCGGTTTTTCTGAGTCGTTCCTCATAACTGTAATTCTGGAATCCCACTATCATCTTTGTCGCTCTTTTTTGTATTCTTTCTAGCATGTTTATGTCCCCTCTATGATAAGGACTCCACACCTGTACACAGTACTCCAATCTAGGTCTAACTAAAGCTTTATACAGTTTGACGATCACTTCCTTGCTCCTATGTTTAATATTTCTTTTTATCATACCTAACATTGCATTTGCCTTTTTCACTGCTACCTTAACTTGCTCACTCACCTTTCCTGTATGATCTATTATAACCCCTAGGTCCCTTTCCTTATCTATCTTTCTAATATTGTTTTCTCTAATATTTGTTAATACATAAAATAAATATGACAAACCAAGGAAGTTCAAACATTTAAAACTGGTTATTTGTGCGGTAAACGATTAATGGTATTCAAGGATAAGATGACATAGACATAAGAAATAGTTTGAACAAGTTGATCAGAGAAGCTGAGAAAAGAGGCAGCATAATCAAATGCAGGACAATTCTTCACCAATCAAAGAGCATTATGACTGCTCTAAAAAATGCAAATAACACTAGCGTGACGTATAGAACAGAAATAGTAGCAGAATATACAGTGTTCAATTCTTACAGTATGTCAGAAGAGTTCTCAGGAAATTTCCCAACATTGAACGCACGGGAACATTGACACTGAACCTGACTGATTCGGCGGATATACGTTAAAATGTGAAATACATTGAATTGGCGCTAGCACGCATCAAGTCCACTTTTGGGGCACAAATAGCACAGGGCACAGCGCCATCGACACTTGGAACACAAGGAGCCATCGCTGGGGCTATGAAGAATGTGCCCTACAGTCGACGCTGGACGAGGCAGCTAAAAGCGTAATTTATCACTACTCCAGGAAGCGTGGACATCGTGGGGGATCCAATAAGAGGAGAGCAAGAAAGAGAAAGGTAAGGAGGAAAACAGAGAGAATTAGACTGAAGAACATAAACCTCGTTTACTGAAACTGTTTAAGTGCTTGACAGCAGGGCCCGGTTCTGGAACGCCTCCTGAATGATTTCAGCATTCTACTTCTGCAGGAGACACAAGCCGTACAATTGGTGTACCTTGGCTTTGAGTGTTACATTAATCCAGTCAGCCTAACACATCACAGTGAAGCTATCCTAGTCAGACAGGGTCTGCCACACTCACTACTAATCTTGAACGAGTGGGACAAGGAAAACCAAGAACTGCAAGAGGTGGAATATAATTAAAATATATGTGGGAACTGTTCCCATTCCGGGCCGGATGACTGGCGATTCCTCAGCGAATTAGAGGACCTGCCAGGAGACATGGTGAGTGGCGACTTCAATGCACTTAATGTCCCTTGGGAAAACCCAAACAATAACCCACATGGGGCAGGCGATTGGCCAGGTCCTCCTTGAATCCAGTCTGAATATTCTCAACTGTGAGGTGAAAACCAGACTTGTCACTCGAATAGCAGACTGAAACTCTAACATTGACCTCACACTGGTTTCATGCCATGAAGAGACATACACCAAATGGTCAGCACTGACATATCACGGATGTGACCATTTGCCATGTTCTGTTTCTATCACAAAGGGGCAGCCCAGCAGCCCAAAAGACAGACCAAGATGCAACATGCTTTTAAATACATGCGCACCAAAGACTCGATGCTGAGTAGCTTTAGACAATTGGCATGGAAAAGCAAGAGAGCCAAAACATGTTAACCCCATTGGTGGTCTGAGGGGATTGAGACTACATGGAGAAGCATGATGAATACCACCAAGGAGTGGCAGCAGAAGAGAAGACTCACAAACGTCACCTTGAAGAGAAGAATGGAGGTAGAGACCAAAATCAGAAGGGTCACTGAAGATTTCAAGCAAATGGCCAGATCAACAAAACAGCAACGATGGAAGACATTTACGGAAG
The DNA here is from genome assembly GCA_036924085.1 of Ariolimax columbianus. Classification (NCBI taxonomy): domain Eukaryota; kingdom Metazoa; phylum Mollusca; class Gastropoda; order Stylommatophora; family Arionidae; genus Ariolimax; species Ariolimax columbianus. Next base: position 8,133,955 of record JAVGWX010000019.1, on the reverse strand, counting down.
AGGTGGGGGTAGAGCCCTGCAAAAATTATGGAAATTACATGAGGCAATGAACTGGACAGAACATCCAGTGTGTGCACGAGAGATGAGTTGGGACATGTGCTTACTGACAAATAGAAGGGAAAGACCTTTTTTGACATGTACCTTCAGCAGACTCACCAAGACGACATCGTTCAAAGAAAGGAACTGGTAACAAATCTAGGAACAATATAGCAGAAGCACAACCTGATTAGTGTTGAGGTCAGACACTCCATAAGCGGAGCCTGGGACAGTGCACCTAGGCCGGATGAAATATGATACAACCTGTCAAAGGATTGTGGGGATGATGAGCTCGCAAAGATTACACATGATTTTAACGAGAGTCTTAAGGCAGGCCATGTACGTGAGGATTGGCTACTCAGCTATCTTATCCCCTGGTGAAACCAGACAAAGATGCTACTGATATAAAAGGCTACTGCATCATCACAGAATGTGTACAGTAAGGTGCTGGAGAGAATCATTGCTAGACGAGTTGCCAGTGAGCTCAAAAACACAAGTAAATTTCCAGACACTAGGTGCATACAGACCTGGCAGAGACACGGCCACCAATGCAGCTATCATGGCATACAACATATATGAGGGCTTCCAGACAAAAGAGGAAACTGTCGTCGTGACGATCGATCTGGAAGATTTCTATGATACGGTTAACTACAGCAAACTAATCTTCTTCTTCTTCTTCGTTCGTTCTCAATCTCCCACTACCAAACCCTAAAAGGGCTTAAGTAGCAGAATGTAGTCCAGAGAACGGAATGCGTTGTGTCGTAGTTTACAGCTTGGCTGCGATATTTGCACCTTTCGGCCCAACACATCCGACTTCAGCAAGCATTTTTTTAGTACCGGGTTAGCATTCCCTCTTCGATCCTTTCTCCTTAGCCAGTCTGCCTTGCTGCAGCCTGTTATCCAGGATCACCGCATGGAGGTGTAGAAGCCAGAAGGGTCTTGGCAGCTATTGTTCGCTGGCCCTGACGCTAGCAGTCAGCTATGGGTCGCTGACCACTGCAGCTCATGCGCTGCTCAGCATCTTGATCCCATCCTGCTTTACAAGCAGGGCAAAGACATGACTGAAATTTCCACCGGTGTGTCGAGCAAGCTGGGAAAACTATCTGAATGGTGCACAGACTACAACACCGAAATTAATCCATCTAAGGACAAGATTGTCTGGTTCTCCTCACCTTTAGCACTCTGAATTATAAAAGTACGTAAGTTCCCACAGCCACTGGCCCACTGAATTATTTTTCAGCACGTCACATTTTTCGCGGTTGTTCACTTTGAAAATCTGTATTTTTGTTTGTTTGTCTTTGTTTAAATATGATTTGATTGTGTGTAGAGACATAAATGAATAAAGAACTACTTGGTGTTATTGTTTTTGATGTGTGTGTGTTAGTTTGTGAAATACAAGAAGATGAATGTGAATATTTTTTAAAACAGCAACATTTCGATTTTGCCCATGTCGCGGGGAATCGGGACCGTCGGAATGTGAAAATCATCACAGAACGCCGATGATAGGTTTTGTTACAAGATCATCAAATCTGCTATTTTCCCTTACAAATGTAGTTAATACTGCTAAATAAACAAATTAAACAGATCGAGCTCCAAAAAATATGTTGGAGCAACTTACCTTTATCACCCACAATAATGGAATAATCCGCAAATCGCAAACACGTCGTTTCAAAATCACTTTACGGCCATTTTGGTTGTTTCAACGTCAATGACGGCATCCTAATATATAAGATTCAAAATGGCCGTATTTTCGACCGATGTTAACACATCGCAATGCTCCAGAATAATTTTTTTTATTGTGATCGGCAAATTTTCATATCGCGTGTCCGTTTAATCGGCCTTTAGAAGGAAATGAGTCCGTTTTTCGTGTCCAGATATGCTGACATTAGTGGGCTAAAGGTACCACCAACATTAAGTGAGAGCATGACACGAAATACCTGGGTACCACATTCGACAGAAGTCTCTCTTTCAATAAACATGTTGACAATGTGATTATGAAAGCAAAGAGGGATAGGTAGATAAATTGGAGAAAATCCAGAACAAGGCACTAGAGATACTCCCATTGCTGCCATGAGATTCCTACTTGATTTGCCAAGCATCAAGGTGCGACATCAAGTAGCGCAGGTAAAGGTATACGCCAACGTTGCCAAAAATAACACCACCCTTTGCACCAAGACTTGGATACACTCAAAGGCAGACGCATTAAGCGAGGAGAAGCACATGGCAGAGGCAGAATACCACCTGATGAGGTTCTGTGCATTCAAAGAACTGGGAAGAGGTAGAAGTGGGAAGAGGTAGAAGTGGGCAACGAGAGCCCCTGACAAGGGTTGTGATATAACTAAGCAGAGAGTGTCGCAAAGCTTCAATACAGAAGCTAATCCAGCAACACTCAGGACCTGGGGTTTCGACGGCTGTGAAAATGGCAGGGAGGTGGCGGAGAAAGCTGCCTACTCCACTGTCACATCGAGTATGACAATGGAGAATGAAGCAGTACAAGCGGCCTTGACTTGGTTGGGATGCTACCAGCAACACACGCAGTGATACTGTCAGACTCACAGGTAGAATGGTGCATGCTAAGAAGGGAGTGAGCCTCTCTCATCTGAACAAATCTGGTATACAAGATGAAACATGGATCTACTGCACGGGAAATGCAGGTGTCTGTGGCAATGAAAGAGCTGATGCAGTGGCAAGCCGAGCTGTGGTGAAAGATGCGGTGATGACAAGAGACAGGGTTGAGTTGATACATGGACAGTCTACAGAATGACAAGAGACATGGTTGAATTGAAACGGGTAGTCATGGACAGTCTACAGAATGATGAAAGGCAGGGTTGAGTTGATACGGGCAGTCAAGGATAGGCTACAGAGCGGTATGGACCACACAGAGCATGGCAATGCACTTGGGCAGCCATGGTTATCCACTGCACCTGAGTCCATATCCAGTCGTCCTGCCAGTGGTTTCAGTTGGACTCGCGCGAGAGAGTGAGGTCAACGAACTGCACAACCCTTCCTCACTTGAATCAAATTCATCACACAAGTTAGTCTCTTTTTGTTAAAACTAAAAGAACTGGATAAATGAAAAAAGAAATGGTCATCACACGTGATGGACAAACAACATTGTTACTAATGGGGTATTTGTGATACACCTACACAAACCACAGCAATTGTCCCGCTCTGGAACTGTCCAAGTCGTTAGACAACACCAAGTTCACCTAATGTTTGTGAATTTCTCTCTAAATGATTGTTCAAATCACTGTTATTTTACTTTTGTAGACACATAAAATAAAAGCTGCATAAAATCAATGTCAGCATAAACAATATGATAACTATTTTTGTGTTCCATATTAACAACTATATCCGGGATTTTGTGCCAAATTTTACTCACTTAAACTATATTAGTCCAGGTTGGTTTTTCATAGGTCTAATAGAACAGGGTCTTAGTATATAGGCCTATGTGTCTTTATCTTCTTCTTCTTCTTCGTACGCAGTTAGACAGTAACCATTATTTTTTCGAAAAAAGTGGTGGTCATCCTGAGGCTGTCGACACTGCCATAGAGCTTGTCTTGTGGTTCCACTGGTGATGGCCACATCTGCTCTCTCTGATCCTCGTATGTAGGGCAGTTCTGCAGCAGATGTTCAGCGGTCATTTTCCCGGTACCACACGGGCATTCGTCGGTACCACCTATCTTCAATTTGTTGAATAGGTGGTACCTCAGTCTATTGTGGCCAGTGCGAAGGCTGAAGACAACGACCTGCTCTCTTCTGTTCAACTGGTAATAGGCATCGTTTTTGGTGTAACCAGTATGTTCGGTTTCCCATTTGGTCATGTATCTGGCTTTAATAAGCCGTTTTGACTCTTCGTACGTCATACTAGTATCTGTTTGTGGTAGTCTTGCACCTTCTTTTGCCAGTCTGTCTGCCTCCTCGTTGCCTTGGATGTTGCAGTGTGATGGGACCCACTGTACCACTACCCTTTTTGGTGCAGACTGCTGGCATAGTTGACAGAGTACTGCTCTTAAGTCATTAAGCTCAGTGTTTTTCTGGTTTTTTAGCACTGTCACTACGGCCAGTGCATCTGTAAGCAGGACTGTATGGCTTTCATTTTCTTTATGTGTCACCATTTCTTCCACTGCCGCCCTCAGTGCCTCTGCCTCCGCTCTGAAATTGCTTGTGTACTTACCAGTAGCGAATGACAGTGTTATTTTTCTGCCATTTGGTAGGTTCAGGAATGCTCCTGCCCCTCCGTTCTGTGTAGTGTTTGTTACAGAACCGTCGGTGTATGCATGGGTCCAGTCCATGCTTGGGTAGTTTTTCGATATAAAGCTTAGGGTAGTATCTCTCCTTTCTTTTCCAGTCTGGCAGTTTTTGTTTGCAATACCTGGTATATTTTCTACCACCTCTGGAAATATATCCTGCCTCCAGGTCGGTTTTCGTACAGTAGTGATGGGCTTTGGTGTTGTTAGTGCGTTTATGGGATCTTCGTGCATCTTTGCTTTGGCTATTTCTGCAAAGTTTCTCCGCTTTAGTTTCCCATTGCCCAAATTGTTTAGTCTCTGGTGCATTGGGTGGTCAGTCAGTCTTCGGAGTTTCTCTGACTGCAGCTGGGCTCTGCAGTCTCTTCTATCGGTCATGGATTGCAGTTTTGTAATCTTTTCAAGTTCTACAATTGGCGTTGACTTCATGCCTCCTGTTATAACTCTCATGGCTTGGTTTTGAAGTTTGCTAACTTTATCGAAGTTCGCCTTTGCTGCTGTTGTCCATGCCGCAATGCCATACTCGAGAACTGGTCTCACTCTTCCAGTGTACAGTTTCTTTAGTATACTTTCGTCTGCTTCCTATCTTGTGCCAGCAAGTTTCCTCATGATTGCCATTCTTTCTCTGGCTCTCATTCGGTTTCTCTCGATCTGACTTTTCCATGTCATGCGCCGATCAAATGTGACTCCCAGATAGTTTGGGTTGTCGTTTGGCTGCAGGAATTTGCCATTCAGACTTAATTTGGTGTTTTGGGGTTTGGTTGAAAGCGAGAATATTGTACATGTGGTGTGTCTTTATCTAACTTCAACAATTGAACTGGCTATAGTCTGGTCTCATTATCTGTTCTATTCAATCTAGATATTTGGTCTCTACTCTCAAACTGTTCTCAGATCTATTCTATGACTCTGTTTCATGACACTGCTCCTGGATACATCAATTACACACAGGCTGTATCTATCCTTGTCACTTGCTCTGGTTTCTATCAACTTACAGTTTGTCCACTCTGGACTTTTGTCCTACCGTTACCCTTCCTTGACTTTTTTGTGCTCCCTTTTAAAATGGTCATGTTCTTCATTCGGCCACCAGATCTATCCCGTGAGCTTCACCAACTCAGATGTCAATTGATCACTTTTTGCACACCTATTAGCCAGTCATTCTTGGCTTTTCTAGGATTATCTTTATTTTATTGTAATTGCAGTCTTCTGTAAATTTCTTCAGGTTTCATGCCTTCTTTTACAAGAAACTTCATCACAACATGCTGTTCCATGCAACCAATAACAGTGTTTTCCGCCATTTTTATTTATCTGTCATGTAACTGGCCCACCTAGCAGTAATAGGACACAAGTGCCGCTAATCATAGTAGTTCAAGCACGCTTTAACCCATTCAGGTAGAACTAGAACAAAAAGTTCTGGTTTGATTTCAACATCACATCGAAAAGAAAAGAGAATGTTCTAGGTCTCAACAAATTGACACCAAATGATTAAGTTTTCAGTCCCAAATGGCTCATCATGTCAATTTAATAAAAGAAGAGCAAAAATGATGAAGAAACGTATGGTGACTTTCTAATATCAAACCTTATGTTCTATGAAAACTTACATTTACAATCCATGAAAACCAACAGACAGGATGTGGGTATATCCGTTTGACTGTACACATGATTGTGACACTGTTTGAAACTGTCTCAAGTTCTGGTTGTTGACAGGAAACATTTTCTGCTCTTGCTGAGAGTGACATTAATTGAACACATAAAACAATACTGACTAAAGGCACAGACAATCATGTAGGAATAAAATGATTATTTCCATTTTATAAAATGTTTTAAATTCATAGCATAGCTTCTAATCTGTTGAAAACATAACTGGCTTTTTAACTATTTTTTAATGTGTATGTGTGTATATTATAACTTGAATATGCATATTTAAGCTAGTATGTACACTTGTAATGCTATATTGGTATGTACATTTATTGACCTTCAATTGTTGAAGTACAACAAGTGGAATAAAACAGACTAAACAAATAGACATATGAACCAGGAATGTGAAAGGGAACACAAGCATGACAATAGAAACAGTTAAAAGGAATAACCGTAGACTCACAAATCTATCTATCTATGTTCTTTGCACGCCAAATTCGGCGCATAATGCAGAAACAAATGATCTTCAGTTAGGACGGTGTGACTCCATCTTGTATGGTACTGAGGCCCATAGTTGAGCCCTCTAGGATGATTGGTCTTCTGAGTGTTTCCTTCGGTCTCCCTCTTTTCTGAATGCTTTTTGGTGTCCATTCGAGTGCTTGCAGTGGAAGGTTGTTGTTCATTCTAAGGACATTTCCGATGTATGTCCATTGTTATTTCCGGATGATGGCCAACACATATAGTTGGTTTGTCTCTGTTCTTATCGAGTCATTAGTTATGAACTGGTCCCGGCGTATATTCAATAATGTTTTTAAACATTTATAGTCTAAAATATTTAGTTTGTTTTCCAGCAAAATTTCTTTCGTGGCATCTCCATTTTGTGTAATTTTGCTGCCCAGGTATGCATAGTGTTGGACATTTTGTAGAGATTTTTCCTGTAGCTTGATATCAACCGTTGTGGTTGTGAAAGCAATGCTTTTCGTCTTTGAGGCATTTACTTAAAGTCCTATCTGTTCTGACCATTCGCATAGTCTATCTATATTTTCTTGTGTTTCTAAGTGGTACTTAGTAGCGCTATGTCGTCTGCAAAATCAAGAACTTCTAAGGTCTTATCTGTCCATTCTTTGCCTAAATGGTTATCATCTGCATAGTGTTTCATAAACCAATCTATAGCTATGCCAAATAGTAGAGGTGATAAAATACATCCATGTTTTACTCCTGTTTTTATGTTAAACCATTCAGTGTTGCCTTCAGTTGTTCGAACACAGCATTGTGAATTATCATATAAGGCCTTGATAACATTTATGTATTTTGAGTTTAAGCCATAGTTCTTCAGAATTTTCCATAATGTTGGACGGTGTAGACTGTCAAAGTTCTTCTGGAATTCAATAAAGTTGATGATTAGTGGGAATTGCATTCCTACTGCTTCTTCTATGATAATTCTGAGTGTAAAAATGTGATCAATGCAAGAACACTTTGGTCTAATGTCAGCCTGCTGTTCTCTTATGATGACATCCACCTGTTCCCTGAGTCTTTCTAATATCAAGCTGCAGAGTACAGAGACTCACAAATAAAGTAGTGAAAATGGTTAAATACATGGGAAAATGCAAAATACAGAGATCACACATAACAACATTAATGCATTGGAGGGTGGTAGGTGAAGAGTAGCAACATCACATGAAGTAAATGTAATTCTACATCAAACAACAATACAATACAATATCCTCGACTTCAGTCCGGCAGGTGTGCTGTATGCAAGGTAGCCAACAATGTCCTGTAAGCAGTTCGATCTTACATTTTGTCTTTCCCTTTTACAGACCTAGGTCTCTCAGCAGACCGTCTTGCCATCGTATGAGGGGCGGTAGTGTGGTCGTGTATAATCATATGGCCACCAAAACGTAGTTCTGAATGTCCTTCTGTTATCTAGCATGCGCACCACGTGGCCAGTGGTTTTTGCAAGACAACGCAGCCTCCACGACGTCATGAAATAGAGTGCGCTCTCTTATTTCAGTATTGTGGATTCAAACTTGGATCAAGATCCCAAGGACGCGTCTTTCCATCGCTCGCTGGGTAACTCGTAGTTTCTCTGCATCCGCTTCGCATAGATTTTCCAACAATGCCAATTCACAATAACACCAATTATGAAACTGGAAGACGAAAAACTTACAATTAAATATTTTTGTGTTTTCAAATATAAATTTTAAATAACCAAAAAATTAAATTATTTATTATTAGATGGAAATGTTAGGCTATAAGCAAACAAAATTTTAGACAATCAGAAAATCAGGATGAGGAATTAATGACCGCAGACACATCAAGTGATTTATAAAAAATGTGATAATCTTCAACCATAGAAGTAATGCCTCTTCATTATACCTTTGGAAATAAATTAATAATAGATTGAAATGTCATGACTGACAAATGGACATTTAACTGACTCTTCTTCTTCGTTCATCCTCAGATCAAGGTCCCATTTTCTCTTGCAAAGGGTACCATTGTTTGTAAGATTGTTTTACCTCCATACAGCTTTTGTCTCATATCTGTCTCACGAGGACAGTGTTGTTCACTATTTTCCTGCATGAGCTTTGTAACTTGTGTTCCACGGTCATGGTATGCTCCCCACATGGACACTTGTCATGTCTCAATCCTCATTTTATTGTAAAGATGACCCATGAGTCTGTTATGCCATGTTCTCAGACTGAAGATGATGACTTGCTCTTCTCTAGGTATATTAAAGTAGTTTTCTTTTCAGAAGTCGGGATGTTGATCAGCCCATTTTCCCCAAAAGTGGGCTTTTATTATGGTCGTTGCCTCATTATATGTGATGATTAAGTCGGTTTGTGGGGATGCTATTGAAGTAGGATGGGATCCATTGTATGACCAACCTTGGGTGTTCTGCTGAGAGCTGTGTCAATGAAAATATACATTGCTCGAGATCTTCATCTTTGTGTTGTTTTAGCGCTGCTAATACTGACGCTGCATCCGTCAGGAATACTATGTGTTCTTGGTGGATATCTTTATCTTGGATTACAAGCTCAGCTGCGGCATTCAGTGCCTCTGCTTCTGCACAGAAGGTATTGGATTATGTTTCAATTGTTAATACTGCAGTTTTTTCCTCTATATTCCTTAGTCTGTAATAGATGACTCCACCTCCATTGGATGTGGCTTTGCAAGATGAGCAGTTTGTATATACGTGTATTCATGTTTCTGGTGGGTACACTCTCCTAAGATATTTTTCTGCAATAAATTTCCTTTCTAAATCTGTCTGTTTCTTTTTTTTTTCTATTCCCTATGTGGTTTCTACCATCTCAGGGAACTTGGCTTTTTTACATGTTGGGAAAAAATTGCCTGGCTTATGATTTGGTCTGCTCTTGCAAGTTCTTTTAATTTTGATATGAAGTGGTTTCTCTTTAATATCCCTCTTTCCATACGATTTATCCTGTCATATATTGGGTGATCTGGCATTCGTTTGAATTTCTCCCCATGCTGGAGTGTTCTTTTTGTTCTCTACGCATCTCCATACTTTTGATTCGTGTAATGTTCTCCATTACATTTATTGGTGTTGTTCTCATAGCTCCAGTGATGATAAGTATACCTATCTTTTGGGTTGTATTTATTTCTGTAAGTTATTCGGTGTTGCTGTGGACCATGCTACTATCCCATATTCTAGCACTGTTCTCACATAACCTGTGTACAGTTTCTTTAGGGTGCCAGTTTCAGCTTCCCATGTTGAGCTAGATATCTTTCTCATTATGACCATTATTTTCTCAGCTTTGTTTGTGACTTTTTTTATCTGATTTTTCAATGTCATCTTGGGTCCATCCATTCTTATTCCTAGATAATTTGGACATGTCAAGGGAGAGAGTCTGGCCATTTACTTTTAGGATCACTTCTTGCGGTTTTGGAGATATGGAGAAGTTTGTATACATGGTTTTGTTTGTAACGATTTGCCATATTTGTGTCCATGTCTCTATTTTATTTAGGGCCTCTTGCATTTGGTTTCTAGCTACAGGTGTAGACTCTTCGGATGTCCATAGTGCCAAGCAATCTTTTAGGGAGTTCTGTGATTATATCATTGATGTGTATGAGGAACAGCATTAGTGAGAGTATTCCCCCTTGTGGAACTCCATGTTCCATTTTCATATTTTTGCTGAGGTGCCCTTGGAGTTGCACTGTTGCTGTCCTGTTATCTAGGTAATCGCTGATCCATTTGTACATCTTGTTGATCAAATCCGTTTGCAGTATTTTGAGTTTTAACCCGCTCTTCCATATTTTATTAAAGGCTTTTTCTGGGACTATCCAAACTGCCAGTATTTTCTTTTTTTTCTTGAAATGCATCTTCTATCTCCTGTAAGATATACGTCACCTGATCTTCGGTCAATCTGTTTCTACGAAAACCTGCTTGCTGGAGGACAAGTACATCTTTTCATTCCATATGCCAGGTTATTCTAGTGTTAACTATTCATTCCATTAGTTTCTTCACACAGCTGAGTAGACTAATAGGTCTATAACTGCCTGGCTTCATGTTGTCCTTCCCATGTTTAAGGACGGGGATAGTCCTTGCCTTCTTCCACACTGTGCGGACAGTTCCTTGTTTCCAGCTTGTGTTAAAGATGTGTAGCAGTTTGTTCTTTGCTACTTCTCCCATGTTAAAGAGCATTTCATTAGTGATGCCATCCTTTCCTGGGGCTTTTCTTTTCTTGAGTTTACTAATGGCTGACTCCAGTTCTGTCTTGGTGATATTTACTATCAGATGTTCCTCAGGTACTCACATTAAGTGCTCCATGTGGTTTATTTCTTTCTTAATATACCTTTTCATATCTGCGGAGATTTGATTTATACTAGTTTTGGATTAGAACATCTGCTACTTTATTTTCAATTACAATTGTTGGTTTGCAGCTGTTTTCATCACTCAAGGCCTTTGTCAGCTTCCAGATCTTCTTGCTCTCTCTATCAAAGTTGATAACTGACTCATCAAAGTACACAACACTGTAGGATATGGGCAGACAAGATTGAGGAAAAAATCTTTCAAGCAGAACATTAGGTGATGATGAAAATGATAAATATGGTCCCCAGTCCAATTGTTCTCTCTGCTCGTGTTATCCAAGACGTTTCTCTCAGATATTTTTTGTCTGAGATGTTATAGTGCATTGGGTGCCATCTTTCTGTGGTAACCTTCATATAGGCTTTAGCTTGTGCCAATTTATTTCTGGATGTCGCAGACAGAAGTCCCAGTATGTATCTCATCTTCAAGATCAGGGTATCTCTAGTGCATCCCTGAAGCAGTTGCATCACTTCACTCTGGATATATTCTAACTTTTGACATTATGAGGCTGCCCAGTCTTTATCAACAACTGAAGATACCTACTTACAATATAGGTATATCAACCTGTAACACATGTTAATGGTGCATTCATAAAAAATAATGCCCAGGAGGTCAGCCTTCACCATAAAATTGTTCAAAGAACACCCCATCACACAGGCCTTCAGGCCTAGTTTTGACTGATTTGGCCCCACCTGTGTGTCTACATCAATGTGAGAATACCAGCAAGGTCTTTTAGATGTCACTGAACATCTCATGTCTATCTGACCCAGCCATATATGCCAGGGTGTCATCTGCAAATGTTAGTCTTCACCTTGGTCTAATGGGTGTAGATGTTGAATAGCACTGGTGAGAGTGGAAATCCTTGTGACAGTCCAGGGCATATTTGGATCGATTCATATGTATGAGATTCCTAGCAGAGTGCAACAGTTCTCTCCATAATGGCAGCTGATATCCTCACCAATCAAGAGTTAATTCAACAAATAGCGCATCAAGGTTTTAAATTCGACTCTACTATATGCATGAGAGCTGAGAGCAACTGAGACTACTCAAGTCTCCTTCATTGGTTTGTAACTGGCAAGGATATCAAGTAGAATGTCTTTGCCCTCTAGATGAGGCATTACTTTTCTTGAGACTATCTACTGTGATTATTTTATAATTGTTAAGGAGAACGGACCTTGCCCAACTAAGGGCCTGGGCACAGATAACTATGGAGCCAGTCTTCAGGCACTGATGTCTTCTCTATAGAGGTACTGAAATCCTTCACAACACTTCTAAGCACTGTCTCACTCAGCTGCTTGATGTGGCAATACTGTACATCATTGGAACCTTGTGCAGTGTTCTTGCAGGAGCATAAAATATATGCCAACCTCTACCCAGTTATTAAGTTTACATAAGCATAGATAAATATGCTTGTTAACCCCTCTAGGATGTCGGGTTATCCAACCAACTCATGACATTGAACATTGTGTCATTCACACATTAGTCAAAAGCTTACAGTGTGTAGGTATGTATGTATATATGTAAGTATATAAATGTTTGAATAATGTCCTCCACTTTCTTGTGGGCTTCCTGTTAAACAGGAAAGGCTTCGGAAGTAAACCCTGAGTTAAAATCTGTATCTTGTGCTATTCCCAGTCATCTTGATTACGTCTTGCCATCGGGCAAGAGACGAGATGAGAGCGTGAGGCTGACGACAGCGCACATCTTCCTCACTTAAATCTATTTAAACGCAAGTTACAGCGCCAGACATTTTTAGATGTACCGTGTGAATGATATAGAATGAAGGCTCTTACCTTCGACACGTGGAACATGCACACATTACTTGACAATCACCAAGGCCGATAGACCCAAAAGGAGAACGGTACTAGTTTCCAGAGAATTGGCACGCTACAAGGTGGATGTGGCTGCTCTTAGCGAAACCAGATTACCAGGAGAGGGTCAGATCACAGAGTTTGTAGGTGGATACACACTCTTCTGAAGTAGGCGCGACATAACAGAAAGACGAGAATCTGCTGTCGGATTCGCCATCAGGTCTCATCTAGTCTGCACGATTGTTCGTCCACCACAGGGTATCAATGATCGGCTAATGACTGTCCAACTCTCACTGGGACACAGAAGGAGTGTTACAGTGATCAGTGCCTATACCCCAACAATGACTAATCCTGAGGATTACAAGGATAAATTCTATGAGGAGCTGAACTCCCTTATCTTGTCGGTTCCAAAATCGGATAAGCTTGTTATTCTTGGTGACTTCAATGTCAGAGTAAGGGCCAACCATCAGTTCTGGGAAGGTGTACTTGGGGTACATGGCCCGAGCAAGTGCAACAGCAATGGGTTGCTACTGCTGGGCCTCTGTGCCACCCATGACCTCTCCATCACCAACATCATATTTCGGCTGTCCACTCGCAATAAGACATTGTGGAGCATCCCTACTCTAAGCAGTGGCATCTTATTGACTATGTCCTCACAAGAAAAAGGGGCAAATGAGATGTGCGAGTAACAAAGGCTATGTGCAGTGCCGAGTGTTGGACTGATCACAGATTCATTGTGTCAAAGCTTAACCTCCACATAGAGCTTAGGAGACGTCAGCAGGGTCGAAAACCTGAAAAGAGACTTAACATCTTCATTCTGCAAAGTGGGACCCGTGCGGTATGCTTTACCAGAGCTCTGGACAGCCGGGTGACGGACACAGAGCCATGTATGGAGACAAGTCGAGAACAAATGGGCCGTTCTGGAGGATGCTGTCTACTCTACCGCTTCTGAGTATCTGGGTCATGTAACTCGCAAAACCAAGACAAGTTTGATGACAATGATGTGGCTATTAAGACTTTGCTGGATGAAAAACATCATTTATTAAGACTTCACCAAGACGATCCTTCCTCATCTTTCAAAAAGTTCGCACTCACCAATATTTGCAGGATTATCCAGAACCAGCTCAGGACTATGCAGGACGCCTGGCTTTACAGCAAAGCTGATGAAATCCAACAGTATGCAGACACAAATGATTCAAAGCGATTTTAAGATGTCCTGAAGACTGTCTATGGTAGCAGGTACTATCATTCATTTCCTGTCCTTAATGCTGATGGCACGGCACTAATGACCAACAAAGTTGACATTCTGGAGCGATGGTAAGAGCACTTCAGTGCTATCCTAAACTATCCATTCCCTATGAGTGAATTAGCCATAACACACATGCCTTAAGTTGAAGTCAATGACAGGATTGATATATAAAGGCCTTTGGCACCGTCAACAGGGACAGACTCTGGAATATCATGGTGAGATTCGGTTGTCCCAAGAAATTCATCACAGTTGTCAGCCAGTTTCATTATGGCATGTCAGCCTGTGTACCTTGGCAATACCCTCACCAGAGAATGAAATATTCACTCTGAGGTCAACAACAGGATTTCCAAGGCGAGTGGTGCTTTAGGAAGACTACGAGAAAATGTTTGGGGACCGGCAGGGAATCAGTGTTGCCACCAAGATTGGTGTGAATCATGCTGTTGTGTTAACCACCCTTTTGTACGCATGCAAAACATGGACAGTCTACAGCAGCCATATCAGGAAACTTTATCGTTTCCATGTAAACTGTTTCTGCACACTGATCAGGATCAGATGGCAGGACAGAGTGCCCAACTCTGAAGTCATCAGCAGGGCTGGACTCTCCTCTCTTGGCATCCATACGCTGTTAAAGAGAGCCCAGATCAGATGGGCAGGGCATGTTGTTCGTCAGATGAGCGCCTCCCTAAACAACTGTTGTACAGTGAGCTCATGACAGGACAACGTTAACAGGGGAGACAAAAGAAATGATACAAAGACACTCTAAAAGTTTCTTTGAAGAGTTTCTCCATTAATGTTGCTGACTGGAAGCTGCTTGCTCTGTACCGCTCAGCCTTGTGCACTGCAGTCACACATAGTGCTTGCACCGCTGAGCAGAGGACCACCACGGAGGTGCAGGAAAAGCGAGCCGCACAAAAGAAAAAATGCAAGACTGCCCAACTACAAATGCTTTTCACGTGTGCCCTACATGAGCTAGATGAGACTGCAAAGTCGTATGTGGTCACATCTGAATAAATATGTCTTCCGCTGTCGCCATCTTCTCTTACGATGGCCAGCTAACTAACTGTGTGGAGTAACATTCTTTGGTTTAAAAGAAAGTTCTATGACAAAGTCCTATATTTGATAAAGGAATATAAGAGTGAATAACAAGTTCTCTCCCAAGATCAGAAGAAGTATGCAACAAATACAAAAGATCCTAACAGCAAGAATATTCAAACATAAACATGTCCCTGTGACAACTGATATCACACTAAACAGCCACAGTGAAACATACAGAAAAACAAAAGCCCTTATTAGGGTATGTTACTAACAATGTGATGGAGTTTTAATACTTTACATTCCAGGTTTAGATTAGAAAATGTTTCTTGACATATCTATTGTGACTGTCTTGACTTCTTATAGCTGAACTGTAAAACATTGTAAATGTTATTAGTGACATCGGTGTCCAATTTATATTGAAGACCATTGTTGAATGTTAAGTAGTCCGCAGGGGTCTTTGTGTATGACAAGGAAAATAATAGCACCAATGCCCTACAAAGAACATGTCGTTAGAGGCGACTGTGTCACAGCACATAACACCGGCCATAGTTAGGTGGTTTGATTAGAACAGCATTGATAGTGCCTAACAGACTGTGAGTCTACTTTGCTCTAGTGCTTGAGTCCATTAAGATGGATTCGCTCATGTGTTCCATGTAGGAAGGTAAACCCCAAGCGTAAAAAGTGGATAACTAGATTTGTAGTGAAATGTAGAAGAATGAAAAATAAAGCATGGAAAAAATATATAGAGGCAGGTAAATCAAAAGAAACATATTTAAAAAATTTGGACAAGCAGAACATATATCAGAAAGCGAATAAAACAGCAAAAATAGACTTCGAAACAAAACTTGCTTAGAGGATCAAGACTGGTAGTAAAAGCAGCTTCTCTTATGTTAAAAATAAACAAAGAACAAAGTAGGCTATCTCATAGACAGTACAGGGAAAATAATTAGTGAGAATAGGGAGGCAGCTAATCTACTCAATCAGTACTTTGGCACAATCTACACAAAAGAGGACTGCTCCAAGATCCTAGAACCTGTAGATATTTTTCAAAGAGACATGGATACAGCGGGATTAAGATCAATCTGTATTACAGAGGAAATGGTTTTTAAAAAATTGGAGGGGTTGAAAGTGGATAAATGTCCAGGTCAAGATGGTATTCACCCAAAATTGCTGTATGAAATTAGAGACCAACTAGCAAAACCATTGGCTATGTTATGTTCTCAATCACTTACAAAAGGGATTGTTCCACGGGATTGGAAAGATGCAGGAGTGATCCCCTTATTCAAAAAAGGCAAAAAATCTGATCCAGAGAATTATAGATGGGTGAGTTTAACGAGCATAGTCTGTAAATTGTTAGAGTCAATAATCAAAGAAAACATTGTAATGCATTTAGACAAATTTAATCTAATTACAAATAGTCAGCATGGGTTTACTAGAGGGAGATCATGCTTAACAAATCTATTAGAATTCATGGAGGAGGTTACCAAAATGATAGATAATGGGAGCCAGTGGACGTTATTTATCTAGATTTTGCAAAGGCCTTTGATAGAGTACCTCATCAAAGATTATTTCGAAAGTTAAAATCACATGGAATAGGTGGAGAAGTTGCCAAATGGATTGAAAATTGGTTAACAGGAAGAAGGCAGAGGGTGGGCATAAATGAGGAGTACTCTGAGTGGTGTGCCACAGGGCTCGGTTTTTTGACCAATTTTGTTCTTGATATGTATAAATGATTTGGACTTTGATATGGGATCCATGATTGCAAAATTTGCAGATGATACAAAACTATGCAGTAGTGTCTCATCTAAAGCAGAATTGGATATATTGAGGTCGGATTTAGATAAAATTTGAGAATGGTCTGTAAGCTGGCAAATGGAGTTTAATGTAGATAAATGTACAGTCATCCACATGAGTAGATCCCATATGGAACATAATTACAGAATGGGAGAAAACAATATTAGAAAGATAGATAAGGAAAGGGACCTAGGGGTTATAATAGATCATACAGGAAAGGTGAGTGAGCAAGTTCAGGTAGCAGTAAAAAAGGCAAATGCAATGTTAGGGATGATAAAAAGAAATATTAAACATAGGAGCTAGGATGTGATAGTCAAACTGTATAAAGCATTAATTAGACCTAGATTATAGTACTGTGTACAGGCGTGGAGTCCTTATGATAGAGGGGATATAAACATGCTGGAAAGAATACAAAAAAGAGCGACAAAGCTGATAGTGGGATTCCAGAATTACAGTTATGAGGAAAGACTAAGAAAAACTGGCCTACAATGTCTAGAAGAGAGAAGAATTTGTGGTGACTTAATACGGGTTTATAAGATGATCAGAGGAATGAATAAATTTGACTTATAACAAGTTTTTTTTTAAAATACAGCAACCCACAATAACAAGAGGGCATAGCTACAAGCTGACTAAAGAGAGGTCCAGATTAGATATTAGGAAATATTTATTTTAGTCAGAGAGTGGTGACTGCTTGGAATACATTGCTAGGGGAGATAGTGGAGGCAGGATGCCGCCGAAGACGGATGTGTCGGACCGAAAGGTGCAAATATCGCAGCCAAGCTGTAAACTAGTGACACAACGCATTCCGTTCTCCAGACTACATCCTGCTACTTGCGAAGACCTGTACAGGACTTGGTAGCGGGAGATTGAGAACGAACGCAGAAGAAGTGGAGGCAGGGACAGTTTATGCATTTAAGAATAAATTGGATGCGCATAGCTTTTAGAGCAAGGTGATGTAAAGGTAACTGGTTGTATACAGACTCTGCAGGGTCTTCTAAATCAGTATAAAGACGTTAAGTTAAGTATCTGTTAACCACCCTCCGCAGCGGAGTAATAAGCATAGCCCGCTAAAGAAGGAAATTTTCCTCCCGGCTACATCCAGATCATACCAGAGCTGGGATCTGCACCAGGGCATCTGCCCCTGTATAAGTGCAGGTCAACTTAAGAACTAAGAATGTTAAATGTATTGTTAACACCCTGTGGTGTGTATTTGCTACATATGTTACATTCTCTGTTTCACTAGACCTCAGCACAAGTCAAGGAACAAATCACATCCTTTAATCATTTCATAATTTATTATTTAGTATAAACAACATGCTGTAACTTAAGAAAATGGTTAATAGTTTAATTTGTTAATATCTGTTATTTATTTTTATCGAGCTAGTTAAATCCAATATATTATAGCCTATATTTAAGTCTGCAGTTCATAATGAGATTAAATGTAAAAATATTTACTGACCATAAACTGTTAGGTTACATGTAGAAACAGTAGATAGTAATTCGCATGTATATGTTCCTTCATTCTGTCTGGTAACATTGATAATGGTCAGTATTATTGTCTTGCCAGTGAAATCAATGTTATACAATTGTCTAAATCGTGACTCTACTCCACATTCACGTTGTGTACATGCACCAATTTTAGCAGTCCCATATTTAAATGAAAAAGTCTCGTTGCTCTGACTGACATCGACATTATAAGTGAAGTTGTAGGACTGCATTTCTTCTCCTGGATCACAGGACAAATTCGGTGCTGGAAAGACATAATGGTGTAGAATAATAGCTAAAATAAAATTATATATTTACTAGCAATATAGGTGCAGAAAATTTGCCCGTAGATCGAACTGCACAATTTAAAAAGAAAGAACAGCAGTTTAACAATTAAAAGTTTGCCCCTTCTCACACCCCTCGTGTGCATAAGATCTGCTCATCCACACCTCAACATATGCTTCCATATTAAAAAGTCAAATTTTGTCTTGAAGATACAATCAAACACCTACACACTTGCATTGTAGGTGCAATCAAAAACTGACATATTCATTTTAATGTTCCATGGATAACAGTCCAAAGGATACAGCTATGTTTACATTTTGAGGTTCCAAGAATGCTGGGTTAGCCAATTGAATCAACTGAGCTGACAGCAAGTGACATCTCAAATGTGGCATCGAGACTACATGTTACTAAGTGATGTCAGTACTACGTAGTGTTGACAATTTGTGAAAGTTATTGTGAGAGTAATCCACAATAATAGATAACTTATTTGGAACTTGTCAGCTAATATAGATATATATATGGTTTTCCAATTAGGCCAGACCTAGGAAATTATGTAAATTGATTTGTTTGCATAAACGTATATATAGACATGAGTTCTGTTCAAAATGTATCGGACATTTGGCAGGGAAAAATACAATTACTGATCTGGTGGTCTGAAACCTTAATCCTATTCGAAGTACTTCCCATGGGACTGCACACACTTCTCCCAGTGATTATGTCATTGTTAGAAGCATTTTAGGAAGATCTCTATGTGAATTGAGTGCAGCTAGGCCGTCACGTTCCGCATAATGTGTTCTCGGAACTCAAACTGGGTTCCTTGCAGCTGCATTTTCATGTTGGGCAACAGTCAACAAACCGAAAGGAGCTGTGTAGGAAGTTGGAGGTATGGCAAACCAGAGAAAGTATGCGATTAGTAATGCAACAAAAGGGATTTGCCTTCATACTAAATTGGATTGTCGTCTGTTTAACATTGTGAGACTCAAAGATAAAACCAAGATCAGGGATGTTACTGTCAGAGACTTGTCATTTGCTGATAATGCATCAGTTATAATTCACACTCAGCAGAAACTCCAGAGCTTGATAGATTGCTTCTCCCATATATGCAAAGATTTTGGCCTGAATAAAACAAATGTGCTGGGACAAGATGTAAATGCCATCCCATCCATTACCATTGACAACTACAAAGTGTCAGCTGTGGACCAGTTCACTTACCTGGGACCTTCATCAAGAGTCTGTAAAAACTAGTTTCATTTACATTTTCTTGCTCTAAAAGCTATGCGCATATAATAATTTCTTGAATGCATTAAGTGTCCCTTCCTCCACTACTTATGTGCAATGCATTCTAAGCATTCACAACTCTCTGATAAAAAAAAATATATCCTAATATCTAATCTTGGCCTTCCTTTAGTTAATTTGTAGCGGTACCTGTTCTTGTAGGGGGTTGTACTTTGAAAAACTTGTTATAGTCTAATTTATCCTTTCCTTTGATTATCTTATTAACCTGTATTAAGTCACCTCAAATTCTTATCTTTTCTAGATACTGTAGGCTGGTTTTTCTGAGTCTTTCCTCATAACTGTAATTCTGGAATCCCACTATCAGCTTTGTCTCTTTTTTGTTTTATGTTTTTTTAATTTTATGTGTTTGCCTCACTAGTTTCTACTGGCGGAGGCGTACCTATTCCACCCTAGACCGTAGTCAACCTGGGCGATATTAAGACGCATAAACCAGTGCTTGGATGTATGTGTGCATCTGTATGTACCTATGCTAGGTTTGTGCGCTCTCAGAAGCCAGCCCAACCAAAGTATAATCGAAGGGTCTCACCCTGAGGGCACGTGTGAAAGTTGTGCAAGAGTGTGACTGTAGAACAGAGTTAAATGAAACAGTTAGGTGAGAAGAGAGAGAAGGGGAAGCATTCCCAGAGTGTTCTCTTCTTTGTATCCTTTCCAGCATGTTTATATCTCCTCTACGATAAGAACTCCACACCTGTACACAGTATTCCAATCTAGGTCTAACTAATGTTTTATACAGTTTGACAATTACTTCCTTGCTCCTAAGTTTAATATTTCTTGTTATCATACCTAACATTGGATTTGCCTTTTTCATTGCCACCTGGAATTGCTCACTTACTTACTTGCTTTCAGTGTCCTATGCACTATGGCACACATCATGTTTCCATTATTCAGCCACATGGATTGCCCTGTACCGGGTTAGCATTCCCTCTACGACCCCTTCTCCTTAGCCAATCTGCCCTGCTGCAGCCTGTTATCCAGGATCACCGCGTGGAGGTGTAGAAGGGTCTTGGCAGCTCTGGTTCGCTGGCCCTGATGCTAGCAGTCAGCTATGGGTCGCTGACCACTGCAGCTCATACGCTGCCCATCATTTTGATCCCCGTAATTATGTTTCATATTGGATCTACCCATGCGGATCACTGTACATTTATCTATATTAAACTCCATTTGTCAGCTCGCAGACGAATCTTAAATAGTTATCTGCAACCAACCTCAATATTTCCACTGCTGATTTAGATGAGACACTACTGCATAGCTTTGTGTAATCCGCAAATTTGGCAATAATGAATCCAAAATCAATATTCAAATCGATCATATATTCCAAAAATAAAATTGGTCCCAGAACCAAGCCGTGTGGTATTACACTTTTTACTTCACACCAATCAAGAGTACTCATTTATTCCCACTCTCTGCCGTATTCGCATTAACCAATTTTGAATCTATGTGGCAACTTCTCCACCTTTTCCATGTAATTTTAACTTTCAAAATAATTTTTTATGAGGTACTCTATCAAACGCCTTTGTAAAATCTAGATAAATAACACCCACTGGCTCCCCCCTTTATCTAAAATTTTAGTTATCTCTTCAGTGAATTCTAATATATTTGTTAAGCACGAGCTCCCTCTAGTAAACCCATGCTGACTATTTCTGATTAGATTAAACATGTCCAAATGCATTACAGTGTTTTCTTTGATTATTGACTCCTAACTATTTACAGACTATGCTCGTTAAACTCACCGGTCTATAATTTGCTGGATGTAATTTTTTAACCATATTTAAATAAGGGAATCATTCCTGCATCTATCCAATCCTGTGGATCAATCCATTTTGCAAGTTATTGAGAACATATTATAGCCAATAGTTTTGCTAGCAGGCCTCTAATTTCAAACATCAATTTTGAATGAATACCATCTTGACCTAGACAGTAATCACCTTTCAGCCTCTCCAATTATTTTAAAACCATTATCTCTGTAATACAGATTGAACTTAATCATACTGTATTCTTGTCTCTTTGGAAAATATCAACAAGATCTGGGAACTTGGAGCAGTCTTCTTTTGTGTAGACTGTGGCAAAGTACTGATTGAGTAGATTAGCTGCCTCCCTATTCTCAATTATTATTTTTCCTGTGCTGTCTATGAGAGGGACTACTTGTCTTTCATTCTTTGTTTATTTCTAACATAAGAAAAGAAGCTTTTACTATCAGTCTTGATCCTATAAGGAAGTTTGTTTTTTTTAGTCTATTTTTCTGCTTTATTCACTTTCTGAGCTATGTTTTGCTTGTCCAAATATTTTCAATATGTTTCTTTTGATCTACCTGCCTTTATATATAGTTTCCATGCTTTATTTTTAGCTCTTCTATATTAAATTACAAATCTAGTTATCCACCTTTTACACTTGAAGTTTACTTCCCTACATGGAACATATTCCTCTTTTAGCTTTTGTATAACTGTTTTGAAACTTTTCCACTCTTGTTCAACATCTGTTTCCTCTGACAATATCTTTTGATGTTATGCTGCCTCTTTTAGATTCTTAACGTCTATCTTAGAGTAGTCGTAGGTTTGCATATTTATGTTTACTTCCTTCCTTGCTTTATGATCCCAATGGATGATCCGATGGTCACTTGTGCCAAACAGTTCTCCAACGGTAACGTTTCCAATCATATGTTGTTCTGTAGTAAATATGATGTAGAGTGTGTTTTTACCTTTGGTAACTGCTTCTACATGTTGAATAAAAAAATTGTCAGTTACACACTTAATAAATAACTTTGACTTGACAAGTGCTTCTGCCATATCCCATTTTATTTCTGGAACATTGAAATCCCCCATTAATAATAATCTCCTCTCCCCTGCCTTTTCTATGCTACTGATCAGCTCATCATCTTCCTCTTTCTGACTTGATGGACGTAGATAACATACTCCAATTTTTTCACCAACTCTTTCTATTTCTCCCCATACACTTTCATTTTTATTGCCAGATGATAATAAAATGCGACCTCCCCTAGCCTTGTCTCCAACTACCCTATCTTTCCTTAACATTGTATATTCCTCTATTTCAAGTTCATTATCTGCAATGTCCTCATATGTCCATGATTATGTTAACCCTAATATATATGGTTTTCTTCTTCTACATACAGTTTCAATTCTTCTCTTTTATTTACTATGATTCTCACATTTGCATAAAAACATTTTAGTTTGTTATTTTGTTGTTTTTCTAATTTTTTTTGTTGTCATTTTTATTTTTGCTTTTCCACTACTGATTCCACACTTTCCTGACCCCATCTCTCCCCTTTGACTACATCCTCTATAGCATTCTGTTTTAGACCTATCTTTGGTCTTAAACTTCATAGGCTTTATTGGTTTAAATCTTTAATACAGTGATGAAACATTTACTTCGCTACCGCATGCTGTCCTATCTCATTTAGATGTGATCCTTTCCTATCTAGCATTTTACTTTTGTCTATTGTCACATCAATAAATTCCATACCCATATCTGCACCTATCTGCAAGAAAACGTTTCTTGACATATCTTGTAGCTTCACATAATTTTTTCTGTACCATCTCTCTTTAGATTATTCGCTCCTACCATTAACACGAAACGACTGTTCACAATGTCACCTATCATCTTTATTTTCTCCTCTATTTCCTCAATCATAACTGATGCAATATCTACTTTTTCAAACATTTTATGCTGTTCTGACAAATATTTGTCAACCTCCCTCATCTTCGAATCCCCTACTATCAAGACTGAACTCTCCCTTATAGTTGCATACTTCTCTGCAAAGCTCTCTGTCCTCATTGGTATGCTGGACAATTTTAATTCATGGTTGTAATGTGAACAAGTCTCATATACTGTTAGCATGGTCTTTAAAATGGTTAAAGTCTTTAAAGAGCTACGTTTAAACTTTCTACTGTTAATCCTTCATGGCCAAAGTAAAGGCTTGTGAATTGACCCACTCATACATATATATACATACATATATGATTGATTGAATGGCATCCTGTCAGTCTCGAGAGACAATGGACTTCACACTAGCGAGGGGACAGTCAGTTGTTGACCTAGCTTTCACCACAAAGTTTTGTAGTCTGCATCTTGATGCATCCTGTCTTCCCCTGCCTGCAAACCAACACACAAAGCCTGCATCCAGCCCAGTCTGTCTTTGGCAAGTTCCTGCCAGTTGCAGGTGTTCTTATCCAACGCCTTCAGGTCACGTTTGCAAACATCTTTGTAGCGGGGCAATGGTCAATTTTTTTACACTTGCCCGTTGTCAACTCTCCATAAATGATATCTTTTGGTATTCGCACATCCTTGATACTGCACACATGACCAAGCCACCACAAGCGGTGGTGGCGGAGGATCGTAACAAAGCTGACAATCTTTGCACGCTTCAACACTTCATCAAAAGCATTTAGCCTTTTTTCATATGAAGCATACAGAGTCCATGTTACGACGCCATAGAGCAGGGTACTAATCACACATGATCTGTACACAGCAACCTTCGTGCAGATGGTCTGCATGTTGTTATCCCACACACTCTGTGAGAGCCTGGCAAGTGCTGATGAGGCCATTCCTAATCGTTTCTGCAGCTCTGCATCCAGCGAAATATTGTCGGTGATGATAGATCAGAAGTAGTTGAAGTGATTTACTACATGTTGATTTTTAACGTATAAGACATTGTCTGAAGGATCTGCACCCTGAGCCATCACTTTTGTCTCATGTCTGCTGAAGGTGAGTTCAAACAGATCACAGAATTTTGCCAACCTGTTAATGAGGATCTGTAATTCGGCTTCGGTGTGGGTGACCAGGGCAGCATCTTCTGCAAAGAGCATATACCGAATGATAGTCTCCCTTATTTTACGTTTTGCTCGCAATTTGATTAGGTTGAATAGTCTCCCATCTGACCTAGTATGCAGAAAGATCCTCTCTGTGGGAGTCCCAAAGGTGTGTCTAAGCATGATGGCAAAGAAAAATACCGAAAAGAGTCGGAGCCAGGGCACAACCTTGTTAAACTCTGCTGTTAATGTCGAAGGTCTCAGATTCCTTACCGATATGCAGTAATGTACATTGCATGCCCCCATGAAAAGACCAAATCATGCTTAGTAGTTTAGTTGGGCAGCTAACTTTAGACAATACTTTAAAAAGACCCTCTCTGTTTACCAGGTCGAATGAGGACGATGAAGGCAAGAACTATATACATATATGGATTTACATATATAAATATATATACACATACATATATATGCATTCATATATATATATGCATACATATATATATATATATATATATATTTATGCATACATATTTATACATATATATACAAATGTATACATATACATATATAGATTTATATAAATCTTGCCTCCATATTGACAGATTATTTTTGTCTAGAATTACGGCAAAATCGTAGTTATATATTTTATTATTAATTTAGAGGTGGACTGTCCATCGGATCTGACAACTCACATCAGTAATACCACGACAGTGTCGCGGATTAATATCGGCGCCCAGGACGCCATTTTGAATATAGGACCGGCAGAGAAAATAGTCCAGATGACTATAAAGCCAATGGAGGGCCAGAAGCTCGACACATTGAACAAGATATTTCAAAGCAATACAAAGATAGAGACAGCATTTCACGGTCGATACATTTCAAGAGTGAACGATGCATTTCCAAAGACATTTGAAGAAGAGCATTTCCAGAAAGACGATTCAGAGAGGGACTCACTTTGAGAGTCGATTCAGTCAGAGAAGAGTGAACGTCGCATTGACAGAGTTCCAGTTTGCAGAAGTAAAGTATTAATTTGTGAGTAATAGATATAATTTTACCAGGTTGAAATTTAACCATCGTCAGCCACGTGGGCGACCTTTTAAGTTTATAGTCATCAAAGAGATCTCACAGAAGCAGTCTAGATCAGTTATAGCTACCCGCTATAGGAAAAGACGGGCTTCCTAGATCTAGATCGGATGAGAGAAAACTTTACCCTTTGACACATGTGTCGACCCACGCCAGGTTACCACATGGTCAGCCTGCCTTTGTTTAACTCGCGTGGTCAAAACACGCTGCAATTTAACATGCGGCTGCCTTGCCAAGTTTGTAGTCATCGTAGATTCACAGCAGTAGCCTAGTGTTTCAACATCCACCACGCAGATTGACAGTCATCGCTAAGGAACTGAGCCAAGGAGGTTTACCTGGGTTGGGTTTAAACCAAGAATTAACCATCAGCGTCAATACGCCATAATTCGGATTCACGTTACGGCAGGCCAAGTATGGAAAGTAGACTGTGGACAATAGTTTTAGCAGTAGTGAGTGATTTATGTTAGGTAACCATTAGATAGGAGCGTGTAGGAAGTTGTGTATGGTAGAATAGTGCAAGAGTTGTAACGTGTAGTAATAAAGAATTTGTTTATTAATGTTTTGAAATCGTGTCCTTAGTTAGTTTATTGAAGTGTTAGTTGAAGTGATAGATTTTTAGACTGCAAAAGGTGGATAGTCAGGGTGCGGCCTGAGTGAGCCGAGAGAGCAAAACCTTGTTCCGTCTGCTACAATATACATATGTATGCATATACATTTGTATGCATATATATACATATGTGTGTGTGTGTGTGTATATATATATATATATATATATATATTTTCAAATGAAAATCCTAAAAGTAGGATGGAAATGAGAAAAACTTACTTTGCATTGTAACTTTTTAATATGGTTTTAATAAGGATATTATGTACATGCCATCATAGTGCAAATGAGCAAGTGATGCCATAATAACAGTTAAAAGATGTCATTATTGACATGCAGCAAGGAGGAGCAGCAAAAGGGGTGAATCCTATAAAAATTCATCAGCGAATGAAGGTCCAGAATGGTGATATATATATATATACAGAGAGAGAGAGAGAGATAGAGAGAGCACCTTACTGTTAACTTGGAGTATACATTAAATTGCAATTATTTGTGATTAATAACAATCAATAAAATACATAATTGATAAAATATGTAAGGATTGCATGTACATTACGTGTACTGTAAAATGAATTTGAAAGCATAATTTTGTATTTAACTATGAAGTAAAAAAAAACACATAGATACAAACCTGCAGCTGCACATGTAATAATCAGCATCACTTGAAGATATCCTCTACCAACCATTTCAAAATTTTCTAGTAATAGAAATAGAAAGCACTGACAGCTAAATTATTAGTCAATAAGAACTTGTTTACATAAACTAAAAGTTCTTTAACATTTGACACTGTAGCAGGCTACCCTATCTTAGCTTAAATACTTTTCTTCTTACAACTATCACTCCTTAACTGACAACTCAAATTAAAACACTCTTAACAATTATTCTGCAGCAATAACACATGAATGTTTATTTCACAAACACCATACACATTATAGCTAATAATCTAAGAACATGAATCATATTCAATTGTCCATCAACACTAAACTAATTATAACGTCTATCAAGAGTTTAGAGCAAATAGCACAGGTCTTTTTCTTGTACTCCTTATTCTTCTTCGTTCGTTCTCAATCTCCCACTACCAAACCCTGAAAGGGTAAGTAGGAGAATGTAGTCCAGAGAACGGAATGCATTGTGTTGTAGTTTACAGCTTGGCTGCGATATTTGCACCTTTCGATCCAACACATCCGACTTCAGCAAGCATTTTTTGAGTACCGGGTTAGCATTCCCTCTTCGATCCCTTCTCCTTAGCCAGTCTGCCCTGCTGCAGTCTGTTATCCAGGATCACCACGTGGAGGTGTAGAAGGGTCTTGGCAGCTATGGTTCGCTGGCCCTGACGCTAGCAGTCAGCTATGGGTCGCTGACCACTGCAGCTCATGCGTTGCTCAGCATCTTGATCCCTTTCTTGTACTAAATTAATCTCAGGTCTTATCCTTTGTTCATTCTTGCTAATATTCCTTACGCATTCACAGTCCTATCTCACTCTGAGTTAGTTGAGACAAAACTAACTATCTGGCTAACAGTCCACTGCTAATCTTCTATTCCTCTTTCGTCTTGTGGCCTTCTGTTCTTCCTCTCAGCTTTTGCAGCGTTCGGGTGGGTCATCTGAGCCTCCTGTCTCGTCTTTAAGTCAGGAAGATGATTACAGCGATTCTTCTTTTTCTTCTTCGCTGTCAGACGTCAACTTGAATTTGTTCAAAGAAAGCAGCTGTCATTCTGAGGCTGTCGACACTGCTATAGAGCTTGTCTAGTGTTGGCCACATGTGCTTTCTCTGGTCCTCGTATGTTAGGCAATTTTGCAGCAGATGTTCAGCGGTCATTTTCCCTGTACCACAGATGCATTCGTTAGTGCCACCTATCTTCAGTTTATTGAATAGATGGTACCTCAGTCTGTTGTGGCCTGTGCAGAGTCTGAACACCACGACCTGCTATCTTCTGCTCAACTGGTAATAGGCATCATTTTTGTGTAACCAGTATGCTCTGTTTCCCATTTGGCCATGTATCTGGCCCTAATAAACCTTTTGGACTCTTCGTGGGTCATACTAGAATCTGGTTGTGGTAATCTTGCACCTTCTTTTGCCAGTCTGTCTGCCTCCTCGTTGCCTTGAATGTTACAGTGGGATGGAACTCACTGTACCACTACTCTTTTTGGTGCGGACTGCTGCCATAGTTGACAGAGTACTGTTCTTAAATCATTAAGTTCTATATTTTTCTGGCTTTTTAGTGCTGTAACCACGGACAGGGCATCTGTAAACAGGAATATCTGGCTTTCATTGCTTTCGCCTGTCAGCATTGCTTCAACTGCAGCCTTCAGTGCCTCTGCCCTGAAATTGCTTGAGAATTTTCCAGTTGCCACTGACAATGTTATTTTTTTACCATTTGTAAGCTCAGGAATACTCCTCCCCCTCCATTCTGTGTTGTGTTTGTTTCAGAACCGTCGGTGTATGCATGGGTCCAGTCCATGCTTGGGTACTTTTCCGCTATGTACCTCAGGGTTATGTCTCTTCTTTCTTTTTTCAGTCTGACTATTCTTGTTTCCAATACCTGGTATATTTTCTACCGCCTCTGGAATAATATGCTGCTTCCATGTGGGTTTGCGTACAGTAGGGATGGGCTTTGGTGTTGTTATGGTGTTCATAAGGTCTTCACTCATCTTTGCTCCAAATCTATTTAGTCTCTGATGCATTGGATGGTCTGTCAGTCTTCTGAGTTTCTCTGCTTGCTGCTGGGCTCTGCAGTCTCTTCTGTCGGTCATGGATTGCAGATTTGTAATCTTTTCAAATTCTACAATTGACGTTGACTTCATGCCTCCTGTTATAACTCTCATGGCTTGGTTTTGAATTTTGCTAATTTCATCAAAGTTCACCTTTGCTGCTGTTGCCCATGCGGCAATGCCATACTCGAGAACTGGTCTCACTCTACCAGTGTACAGTTTTTTAAGTACTCTTTCGTCTGATCCCCAGCTTGTGCGAGCAAGTTTCCTCATGATTGCCATTCTTTGTCTGGCTCTCATTTGGTTTCTCTCGATCTGACTTTTCCATGTCATGCAACGATCAAATGTGACGCCCAAGTAGTTTGGGTTGTCATTTGGCCGCAGATATTTGCCGTTAAGACTTATTTTGGTGTTCTGTGGTTTATTTTCAAGCAAGAATATCGTATATGTTGTTTTTTCTTCATTTATTTTGACTAGCCATGATTGCGCCCACTCCTCCAACGATGTTAGGGCCTGCTGCATCCGATTGTTTGCTATGGTGAGATTTTTTTCAGAGGTCCACATAGCCAGATCGTCTGCAAACATTGAGCTGTGGACACTTCTTGGTATATTCTCTATGATGTTGTTTATATACACCAGAAAAAGTGTGGGTGACAATACTCCCCCTTGGGGTACTCCTTGCTCCAGTTTCACCTTTTTGCTCATCTGCCCTTGTACTTGAACACTGGCTGTTCTGTTTTCAAGGTAGTGGCTGATCCATCTGTACATTTTTTCAGATACTTCACTTCTTCATAGCTTGACTTTAAGTCCCTCTTTCCACGCCTTGTCGAATGCCTTCTCTAGATCCACCCAAACCGCTACTGTATGCTTTTTCTCTTGGTAAGCATCCTCTATTTCCTGTGCTATGAGAGTGATCTGGTCCTCAGTGGATCTGTGTTGTCTAAATCCTGCTTGCTGTGGAATTAGTATGTGTTTTTCTTCCAGGGGCCACATCAGCCTGGTGTTTATCATACGGTCCATCAGTTTGCCTACACAGCTCAGTACACTGATAGGCATGTATCCATTTGGATCTGTTCTATTTTTTTTTCTTTGGTACGGGTATAAGTACAGCATCTTTCCATGCCTGCGGTACAATTCCCCTTTTCCAGCTTTGGTTCAGGACTGACAGTAACTTTTTCTTTGCTGTTTGGCCCAACCCCATCAGCATTTCATTTGATTACAGCGATTCAATTTTCTGTCTTGGATTCACATCAGGAACTCTGCAACGATTTGCACTGTGGTGGTTTTCCAAATCAGCAAAAACGCACTTGATGCCAGGGGTTCTAATGTCGACATCAGTGGTTCTGTTACTGTAGGTGCCAGGCCAAGAGTAACACCTTTGTGTTTACGGTGACACATCTCCTTCTGACTAGCATGCAGTCAACAGCCACTCCAGGAACTTAGAGGAGTCAATGTCATGTGCAACAGGACTTTCAGCGTTGATTAAACAGGACAAAACACAGTCAAATGCTTACAAGTGCTTCGTCAAGGTCTTCCCTCTCAGTGACTAGAGTCTGCTTCTGTGACTCCTCTGTTGTTCTAGTGCTGTTCTATCTCTCTATCCTAGCTACTTAACTTTAGCTGATGTCCTAGCTACCAGCTAACTGCTTGATGGTCTTCTGTTCTTGGGTCAATCTCGGATATCCTTATCCCAAAGATTGTATACATTATTTCCCCCGCTTCGATTTATTTTATCTACCTAGTTTTCTTGCACATCAACTGTGCCTGACATACGGTACTGTGTCTCTGAAAGCATGGATCTTATGTTTTGAAATCTTAATTTTGACCTAAAAGGTAGTGGGATTTCTCATGTACATGACTTCTAGCATTTGTGGCTGTGAGAACTTCAATTTAGATAGTAAGATAATCAATCTTAGGTTGCAGGTGATGTATGCGGACATGGGTATGGAATTTATTGATGTGAAAATGAACAAAAGTAAAATGCTGGACAGGAGAGCTTTACATCTAAATGAAATAGGACAGCATGATGTAGCGAAGTATATGTTCAATCATTGTGTTACAAATTTAAACTACTGAGGCCTATGAAGCATGACACTAAAGATAGACATACGATAGGGTACTTTAGAAGATGTACTAAAAGGGGGAGTTAGGTCAGGAAAATGTGTAATCAGTAGCGGAAAAGCAAAAATAAAAATGATAAAGTAAAAACAAAAAATTGGTAAAACAACAAAATAATAAACTAAAATGATTTTATGCAAATGTGAGAAGCATAGTAAATAAAATAGAAGAATTGGAACTGCATATAGAAGAAGAAAAAAAACATATAATAGGATTAACAGAATCATGGACATATGATGGCATTGCAGATACTGAACTTGAAATAGAGGGATATACAATGTTAAGAAAAGATAGAGTAGTTGGAAACAAGGCTAAGGAAGGTGGCATTTCATTATACTGTACAAATTAAGTTAATATAACTGTTAAAGATGAATTATCACCTGGCAACAAAAATGAAAGTGAATAGGGATATAAATATAAAGTGGGGGTGAAAAAAAAACCGTTGTTGAAGTATGCTACAGATTTCTATCAAGTCAAAAAGAGGACGATGAGAAACTGATTAGTAGCATAGAAAAGGCAAGTACATCAAAATTATTATTATTAGGGGATTTCAATTTTCCAGAAATAAAATGGGATATGGCAGAAGCACTTGTAGAGTAAAAACCTTTTAAGTGCATAACTGACAATCTTTTGATTCATCATGAAGAAGCAACTACAAGTGGCAAAAACACGCTCAACCTAATTTTTACTAAGAGGAAAATATAAATGATAACGTTTCCATTGGGGAACTGTTTGGCTCAAGTGACCATCAAATGATCTGTTGGGATCTTATAACAGGGAAAGAATTAAACATAAACACGCGAGCATACGACTACTCTAAGACAGATGTTAAGAAGATGTAAGAGGCAGCGAACCACATAATCTGGAAAGATATTGTCAGAGGAATAGATGTTGAACAAGTTTAGGAGAGTTTCAAAACAGTTAAAGAAAAGCTGAAAGAGGAATATGTTCTATATAGGGAAGTAAACCCCAAGCGTAAAAAGTGGGTAACTAGAATTGTAGTTAAATGTAGAAGAGCTAAAAATAAAGCATGGAAAAATATATAGAAATCAGATTAGGTCATCCCGTAACTGGTGAGGTCGTTGGGGCACACATGAAGACATCCTCACAACACCATGCCACCCTTCTCTGTCAGCGGCCGCTGTCTGAGCCTCTTCTGGTCGGAGTTTGGTACATTCAATTATGTTCTCCTTGCACCTCTTTTTGGGACAGCCTCTTCGTCGTCTGCCTTGCAGCTTTCCGTGGAGGATCAAATTTGCAAGACCATTTGATCTCGATATGTGACCGCACCAAGCGAGTTTCCTTCTTTTGACAGTTGCCAAGAGGTTTTCAAAAGGCCCTATTGCTGTTGTAATTCTTTCTCGTATTTCCTCATTTGTAACTCAATCTTTGTACATGACGTTTAAAAGTCTTCGAAAACATCTCATCTCCAAGGCATGTATCCTTCGCTGAAGGTCAGCTGTAATTGTCCATGTCTCACAAGCATAGAGGAATATTGACAGGACCAATGTACGCATTAATCTGATTTTCATGCATAGTGCTAACCGTTTATCTTGCCAGATTTTGTTACGCCGTGCAAGGGCCGCTATTGTCTGTGCTATTCTGGCCAACACCTCACATTTTGATCCTTCATCACTGAAAATTGACCCCAGATATTTAAAACGGTCAACCCCTTCGAAATCCTGACCAATAGCTTTTATCCTGCTGTTGAAGCCCTCTGCGTTGTTGGTCATTAATTTTGGAAACATAAGAGACAAAGCTTTTACTATCAGTCTTGATCCTCTTAGCATGTTTTTTTTCAAAGTCTATTTTTGCTGTTTTACTCGCTTTCTGAGATATGTTCTGCTTGTCCAAATATTTTTAATGTTTCTTTTGATTAACCTGCCTCTATATATTTTTTCCATGCTTTATTTTTTGCTCTTCTACATTTCACTACAAATCTAGTTATCCACTATTTACGCTTGGGGTTTACCTCCCTACATGGAACACATTCCTCTTTTAGCGTTTCTAGAACTGTTTTAAAACTCTCCCACTCCTGTTCAACATCTGTTCCTACGAAAATATCTTTCCAGATTATGTGGTTCGCTGCCTCTTTCATCCTCTTAACATCTGCCTTAGAGTAGTCGTATGTTCGCGTGTTTATGTTTACTTCTTTCCCTGCAATAAGATCCCAACGGATGATTTGATGGTCACTTGAGCCAAACAGTTCCCCAACTGTAAAGTTTTCAATCATATTTTCCTTTGTAGTAAAAACTAGATCGAGTGTGTTTTTGCCTCTGGTGGGTGCTTCTACATGTTGAATTAAAAAATTGTCAGTTATGCACTTAACAGTACCAACGTGATCTGCAAGTGCCTCACTCATAATTCCCTCAAGAAATATATTGACAAGAATTGGAGAGAGTGTACACCCCTGTCTCACACCAACTGATGTGCGAAACCAGTCCCCTCGCCTACCATTCACAAGAACTGCGCTGGACGCCATGTCATACAGGTGTTCAACGACCTTTATATTTCCTTTGATTTTATACATATATAGAGGCAGGTAGACCAAAAGAAATATATTAAAAATATTTGGACAAGCAAAACATAGCTCAGAAAGTGAATAAAGCAGCAAAAATAAACTTTGAGAAAAAAAAACTTGCTTATAGGATCAAAACTGATAGTAAATGTTTCTTTTCTAATGTTAGAAATAAACAAAGAATGAAAGACAAAGTAAACACTATCATAGATAGCACCAAAAAAATAATAAATGAGAAAAGGGAGGCAGGTAATCTACTCAATCAGTACTATAGCACAGTCTACACAATAGACAACTGCTCCAAGATCCCAGAGCCTATAGATATTTTCCAAAGAGACATGGATACAGAGAGATTAAGATCAATGTTTGTTTTTTTTAATTGGAAGGATTGAAAGTGGATAAATGTCCAGAGCAAGATGGTATTCGTCTAAAATTGCTGTTTGAAATTAGAGATCAACTAGCAAAACCATTGGCTATATTATGTTATCAATCACTTGCAAAAGGGATTGTTCCAGGGAATTGGAAAGATGTAAGAGTGATTCCCATATTCATAAAGGGCAAAAAATCAGACCCAGCAAAGTATTGACTGGTGACTCAGAAAAACCAGCCTACAGTGTCTAGAAAGGAGAAGAATTTGAGTTTACTTAATACAGGTTTATAAGATAATCAAAGGAGCGGATAAATTAGACTATAACAAGTTGTTTTTTTTTTAATGCAACCACTAACAAGAACAAGAGGGCATAGCTACAAATTAACTAAAGAACGGTCAAGATTATATATTAGGAAATATTTTTGTAGTCATAGAATGGTGAATGCTTGGAATGCATTGCCACAAGAAGTAGTATAGGCAGGGACAATTAATGCATTTAAGAATAGATTGGATGCACATTGCTTTTAGAGAAAAGAAACTGGTTGTTTACACAGACTCTGTAGTCTTCTAAAGCAGTATTAAAAACTTTAACTCAAGTTAACAAGTAATTAGATTACAACAATAAGTATAAGTGCTGAAGATATACTTATATACTAACTTGTTTTAAACACATCAAAGAACAAACTGGTTCATCTTCACCGTCCGTCACGTCTAATTATAAATATGTGTAGCTTAAAAACTGGTTCGCACTGATTCTATTTTAGTCAAGTTGTGACCTCTCAGTTTTTCTCGTGTGTTGTTATATCTGATTTGTTACTTGTACATATTTCTGTCCCCTGCTCACTTTCTGAACCAGTGTCCAGTATTGTTACATTCTTACTTTACCACCAGTATAAAGTAAAAGTTACCATGATGTTGTTGTTGCTTAGATGTTTGCCTCGCTAGTTTCTACTGGCGAAGGCGTGCCATTTTCCACCCCAGACCGTAGTCCATTGGGCGATATCAGGACGCATAAACCAGTGCTTGGATGAATGTGTGTGTCTGTATGTACCTATGCTAGGTTTGTCATTGTGCGCCCTCAGAAGCTAGCCCAACCAAAGTGCAATGGAAGGGCCTCACCATGAGGGCGTGTGTGAGAAGCTAGCCCAACCAAAGTGCAAGCAGCAATGGAAGGGCCTCACCATGAGAGCGCGTGTGAAAGATGTGCAAGAGTGTGACTGTGGGACAGAGTCAAATGAAACAGAGTGAGGCGAGAAGAGAGAGAACGGGAAGAGTCGCCCCCCAGGGTGAGCCTCCAAATAGATCCCGGTCAAAGTTACCATGAGTGCCATGACGAACTGAGGACTCTACCAAACCTACTTTTAATCTGAACAGATAACTAAACTTAATTAACTTAGTTAATTAACCAACCTTCACATAATAAATTATATAAGTAGATCTATTAGAGTTTAGACTTAAAGTTAAGTAGTTAAAGGCAGTTAATTGAGTTGTTAAAGTCTACAAAAACTTTTACTTTTTTAATATATAAGATAAGGATGATTGATACTGATAGTGATAGTATTAACTAATACTAATATTAATATTAGTAATATTAATAATACTAATACTAATATAGTTAATAATAATAGTAATAGTATTGAAAGTCTACCTTATTATTAAATCAATGATTAGATTGATTATTCAACGAGTTGAATTGTTTTTAAAATTCGAAATTGCAGGAGTGAGAAATTGTGTGTGGTAATATGACTTTGACACATACAATATGAATATATCACTAGAAACCAGCATCACAAAATCGTGCGTATATAAAGAAATCACGATTCCCTTGCCATGTAAACTACTTCCTTGTTATT
Organism: Ariolimax columbianus; assembly: GCA_036924085.1. NCBI lineage: Eukaryota > Metazoa > Mollusca > Gastropoda > Stylommatophora > Arionidae > Ariolimax > Ariolimax columbianus. The sequence continues at coordinate 8,098,235 of JAVGWX010000019.1, read as the reverse complement.
GGTGTCCTATAACAATGTGAACTAACAGTGACTGTAGTTGTTCTGCGATTACTGATATATTATTCAGAATCGATTATAGACAGATTACATTTTAAAAATCAAAAGTCGATACGAAAGTGTTCTGTTTTTTTCTATTTAACTTAACATCTTTATACTCGATTAGAAGACACTGCAGAGTCTGTATACAACCAGTTTCTTTGAAAGTGGTAAACCGATGTTCGAGTCCATCTTTTTAGGTTCAAACACTAGAGCAAAGTAGACCCGCAGCCTGTTTGGCGCTATATATGCTGCTCTTAACAAACCACCTATACCTAACCATGCCAGTGTTATGCTATGTTACACCGTTAGTCATCTCTTACGACATACTCTCTGTCGAGCAGTGGTGCTATTCTTATCTTTGTCATTCACAAAGACCCCGGCAAACCAATCGGTACTTACAAGGCTGGACAGAGTATGAATTGAAGAAATCAGGCAGAATGGGGGTGCAACACAGTGCATGGAGTACAAGGAAATGCAGAGAACAAAATGGTTCAAGTACTTATTATTGAGAATGCAACCAAAGTTACCAGCTGCGCGTATCTACAATATCAGACATTAGGGTTGTACAGCACGAGGCAGGCCAAGAAAAAGATGAATATATGTGATTATTGAGACAATGAACAAAAATGGAATAGTGACAAAACTGGCACACGACCGAAAACTACACCTCCCCTCCCCGTGTGTCCAATGACACAAGTGAACAGCATGTCATGCAGCTATCAAACATCTGAAGTTTATTGTATTTGACTTTTAAATGAATACCACGTTGTCCTATGCGTTGAAGCATCTGACCAACACTGGCTTGGGCTTACATCTTAGCTATCTCTTCATATTCATGTTCGGTTTTGCAATTATTTTTTTTTAAACAACCGAAGTCGTGTTTCAGCCCGTCTCGAGTGGCATATATCGTAACCCAGATATCAGAGTCAGAAACGAGCGCCTCCAATATGTAAACAACTTCACTTACATTGGCAGCACTCTCTCCAGGGAATTTACCATTGACTCGGAAGTCATCAACATAATCTCCAATGCAAGTGATGCCTTTGAAAGGCTGCGCAACAGCGTATGGTATCGAGGGGGTCTTAGTCTTGATACGAAACTCAAAGCCACCGAACAGTAGTTCTTATCACCCATCTGTGTGCCAAGGAGACATGGACTGTGTACAGCAAACACTCTAGGAAAATAAACCACTTCCGCAAAAGCTGCCTTCGTAGATTGTTGAAAATACAGTGACAGGATAGGGTACTATACATGCATTGTTATCCTCATAAAGGCCAAAATGCCGAGCATCCACACATTGTTGCAGAAGACCCAGATTAGATGGACTGTTACACATGCCAAACAGCATCCACAAACAACTAATTCATGATGAGCTGAAAGAGGAATGGTCGATTGACAAAAATAAGCGCTTCAAAAAATCCATCAAACGATCTCTGACACGCTTCAACATCGATGTAAACTCGTGGGAATGCCTGGCACAGGACTGCCAGGCATTACGTAGAATCGTCACCACATGCGCATAATTGCCAAGGAACGCCGGGCTTTCGAGGCGTTCAGAAAACGTACTATGCGAAAAGACAAAACAACTGACACTCATACGTCCAACTCTGACCTTACATACTGTATATGTGGAAGGGGTGTATGTACCAGAATTAGACTATACAGCACCTCCGGACTCATCTGTGAAGTACAATACTACTTCTTCGTACGCTGCCAGACGTCGATTTGGTAGTGGTCATCATGAGGCTGTCGACACTGCCATAGAGATTGTCTAGCGCTGGCACTGGTGATGGTCACATGTGCTTTCTCTGCCTTCGTATGTTGGACAATTTTTCAGCAGATGTTCAGAGGTAATTTTCCCACACCACATGTGCATTCGTCAGTAGCACATATCTTCTCAAAATATCTGATTGCTGTTGACTATTGTCATCATCGCTTGCGATGGATGGTTATTATATTTAACTATGCATTATACGGAAGACTGATTACAGTAATTTGCAATGCTATTTTTATATCAATGGTTTCTACAGATTGAGATTGTTAGATCCATCTTACGACATGCTGAGAAGGAACCAGTGGTACCAATATGTTTACCCAAGGAACCGTTCTGAGGATATGGCTCTTTCGTTTTGCATTGTTGGCCACCGTTGGTGTTTACTGCAGGAAACTGTTCGGACAACGATCTACGATTATGAACCGAGTTGTTGTTTGTCCATCGTTTCTGAAGAAGACCACGCTGTCATCTGTCAATCCTTGGGCCTGTAGGCGGCTGATTAAACCAATCAGAGCCGAAAGCGTATGTCCCACTGAGTTCAGAAAAACACTGTCAGACGGAGTTAACTCGTATTTTTGGTGTGGCCTGTCTCCGTGCAGCTTCCTTGATTCTGGTCTGCTCCATATGCGCAGTGAGTAGAGATTTTACTACACCAGAAAGAGCGATCAGCAGCAATTGTATCCCAATTTTCATGAACATTGTAACAGTTATTCAGTGAGGCTTTCGGAGTGTCTTTATAATGTTTTATTTGGCCTTCGCGAGCTCTGGTGTCTTCTTCTTTATTCGCTCTCAATCTCCCGCTACCAACCCTGAAAAAAGCTTTGCAAGTAGCGGAATGTAGTCCAGAGAAGGGAATGCGTTGTGTCGTGGTTTACAGTTTGACTGCGATATTTGCACCTTTTAGTCCAACGCATCCGACTTCAGCAATCATTTTTAAGTACCGGGTTGCCCTGCCTCTTCGATCCCTTCTACTTAGACAGTCTGTTAGTTGCAGCTTGTTATCCAGGATTACTGCGTGAAGGTGTATAAGGGTCTTGGCAGCTCTGGTTCGCCGACCCTGAGGCTAGTGTCGTTGGCCGCTTCAGTTTATGCGCTGCTCAGCGTCTTGATCCCGCTCTGGTGTCTGACTCTGGAATTTGTTCTTCTGACATGCGGACAGCATGGCCCTTCATATACGCTGCGATTTGCACAGGGTTGTATCGATGTTTGTCATGCAAGCCCGCTAAAAAACTTCTACATCTGTGATCCTATCTTGCCATTTTATGTTCAACAGTTTTCTTAGACAGGTCAGATGGAAGTGGTCAAGCTTCTTAGCATGTCGCATATAAATAGTCCAGATTTAACAGACTACCACACACACCTTCAATTTGGTTATAAGTTTGATTCCTCTTCGGTCCCAAACTGAGGATCTTAGTATTCCAAAGGCTATACAGGCTTTGGCAATTCTCTAGTTTACTTCATCATCAATATTGACTGTTCTGGAAGGTGTGCGGCCAATGTTAACAACGCGTTCCACCGAATTTAACTTCTGGCCATTGATAATGATATATGACTCATTGTGCTCAGTTCTTTGAGCTGCTCTGTGTAGGACTTCAGTCTTACGGGCAGAAATGGTGAGACCAAAGTTATTGCAAGCCGCTGCAAAAAGGTAAACAGTACACTGCATTTCAAGTCTGAGCCGAGCAATAATAATACACGCAAAACGTCAGAGCTGCTGTCCATTTCGCAAATAATGGAATCGATTTCCATGAGAGCGTAGATACGCTACTGAAGAGTGTTGGATTTGATATCCTGTTGGATCCGACTTCATTAATGACAGTTGACACTGAGTGTGAGGGTTGATATTATGTGAATTTTTTATCTTATGTAGGTATATCTTCTTGTTTATGTGACAACAGACAACTAGCTTAGCTAGCTAGTTACTTCAGTTTTGTGCAGGTGAATTTTAACATTGAATAAGGTCTGAATATAGGAAAACAATTATATACAAAATAATAATTCTAAATGAGCTAAACTAAAACTGCTAAACATAAAAAAAGGTAGCCTACATGATTGTAGGGTAGAGAGTAGACCTATCCTGTTATTTTATTATTACTATTTCTATTTATACTTATTTATTAGTAGTTAAGAGGATAGAATTAGAAGACAACGAGTAGTATTAGTTTATTGCTATTAGTAGTAATACTAATACTAGTTTGTCTGGTCAGATACTAATAATAATCTAGACAATAGAAGTATAGACATGTTACACTCAGGGTCAGGTAAAATATAGGCCGACTGACAAAGATCTCCACCTCGACTTCCTCGTTGTTAAGTTCTCCCTGTAGACTTACTATAATACTAATACTAATAGCCCGTCTTTTAATTCATGAACAAGGTCCGAAGCAATAATCTATTAAATGGCATGCCAGATCCAAATAATTTTTCGAATGCAGCCTTAGTCTAGGCCTAGGCTAGTCTAGCCTTAGAATATCAATGACGCAACAAACATTGCTATTATAATATAATTATTGAGTCCATAGACGTTTTTAAGACACTTGCACATTGGCGAATTCTTTTGATCTTTTAGGACCATTATTGCAAAGAAATGGCATTACATTAAAGATTTTACAGTACACAGCTTAATTTCTTATCGCATTTTGTTCATAGGCCTATCTTCAAGTGTCTTGATAGAACAATTGATTGTTATGTCTGTGTTGCCCTTTATGTACAATTGTAAAAATGGCACCAATATGCAGCAGTTAGTACAGCCCTTCAGTCACCCTTAGACTCCCAAGGTTGTATCAAATGCACAGTTAATTTTATATTGTGTAACGCATGTGAATATTAAAATGTATTTGTTGCCATTGTATATACTATATACACCTAATTGTTTTGATAATAATAATACTTTAATAGCTGTCCATCGTTGTCGATGAGGACTGCCGACATCATCCTTGTCACAGATTTCCCTGTTGGGCGTGGGTGCGCATGTGGCTGAACAGGTCAATGCGGGCACGAAAACATCTGCTACATATTGGGCACACAAGGTTTGTAGAAGGTGATGGTGTTCCCGCTGTTTGGGATTTCTGGGTCTCGCGTCTGCTCTGGGCTTTCACAACAGGGTCGTCTTCGCCGGTAGCTACACCCAATTTGACTGCGCTTCTCCAGTCAGATATGTTTTGCGCTAGACATTCCTAGGTGTCGATATCTATCTGGATACTTTTCAGTGAGTCCTTCAGACCATCTTTAAAACTTTTCTTTGGGCGCCCTCTCTCGCGCCATCCCTCTCTCAGCTCGCCGTAGAGAAACTTCTTTGGGAGCCGCTCGTTTGACATACGGACGAGGTGTCCGGCCCATCCTAGTCGTGCTTTTTCTAGCAGTGCATGGATGCTGGGCATGTTAGCCCTTGAGACAACCTCAGTGACACGATCTTGCCATCGGATGTGGAATATTCACCTCAGGCAACCTGTGTGGAAGTGGTTTAACCTCCTTGCATGTCCAGAGTATACAGTCCAGCTTTCGCAAGCGTATAGTAGGGTTGGAATGATGGTTGCACGGTAGACTTTGAGTTTGGTCTTGATGCTGATGCCACGACGTGCCCAGACCATCGAGCGCATTCTACCAAAGGCTGTGCTGGCCTTTGCTATTCTACTTGCCATCTCATCGTCTAGGCTGACAGATCTCGACATCATGCTGCCCAGATATGTGAATTTGTCTACGACATTCAGCGTCTGCCCGCTGACTTTAGTCTCTGGTTTTGTGTACGGCATGCCTGGTGCTGGTTGGTACATGACCTCTGTTTTTTTGGCATTTATGGTCAGGCCAAAATTTTCGCATGCGGCAGAGAACTGGTCTATTCCAACCTGCATGTTCAGTTCTGAGTTGCTCATTAGAGCGCAGTCCTCAGCAAATATAAGTTCCCTGATTATGTCGCCAGCCACTTTGGTTTTGGCATTCATTCCTCTGGGATTGAGTAACTTGCCATCTGTGCGGTACTTTATGGGTATTCCAAGCCTCAGTGATCTGAAGGCGTCTGTCATCGTGGCCTCGAACATCATGCTGAACAAAGTCGGGGCGAGTACACATCCTTGTTTTACTCCGTTTGATACTAGAAACGTTTTAGAGATTTCACAGCTGTCCAGTGCACAAGCACACATGCCTTCATGTAGCTGTTTCACCATGGTTGTTATGAACTTGTTAGGGCAGCCAAACTTGGACATTATCATCCACAGCCCTCCTCTGTTTTGATAAACAAATGCTAATTCATCCAAGTCTGCTAATCAGTATTTCTACTAAAGATAATATAAATCATCTGAATCAGTCGATTCAAAGAGATTGATAATTGTTGCTGGCTGAACAAATTGTAATCCATCTTGTTGACAGTGCTGTACTTCTTCCCGGAGCACATGTTCAACATACTTCTTCCAGAACTGAATGTCTATTTTTGAAAGGTACTTGCGTGTCAACACTTCAACACCATACATTTTAAATTTCATTCTGTTTGGCAACTTTTCTTTTGACTTTAGCCCACACAAGCTCTGAAGGGCTTAGATGCTCATGATATGCAGGTAGTCGCAGAAAAGTGTGACTGTACTCTTCAATTATTTTGTCAATATGATACACCTCTGTCTTAATTGTGTTCCTCACAAGCTGCAACAAATCTGGCTTCAAATACATGTTTTCGAAATTCACTTTTCTTTATCTAGCCTTGTCCTAATTTGAGCTTTTATATTTGATGCAGTTGGTACTTTGTCTTCCTTTGATACTGCATTGTGATAGGATACATTATCCATTACTAGGCATGACGGTCTATCCAGAATTGAAAGCAGTTCATTTGTCATCCAGTGCCTGAAAATTTGTCCATTCATTTCAGTGTGGTAGTCTCTACCGTCATTACTTTCTGTTTGGAAAATAAGTTCAGCGTCATATAGAAGTCCATTTTCACTACTTCCGGCATACGTTAGTATAATGTGCTGCCCTTTGCTGTTTAGAATTTGTCTTTTCTGTTCACCGTCTTCTGCATTGACCCGGGATTCATCTAAGTATACAATATCATAGCCTTGCCTACATCGTTCACGTATCTGTCTCAGGTACTTACTTCGGGCAGCAATCAAATGTGGCTTTTCACATATAATATTCCTGCAGCCTGAAGTTTTCATGAATGTAAAGCCGGTGGCCCTTACAATTTTCCAAAGAGTACTTCTGAAAACTTCAAAACTGCAGTCGGATTGCAATGTTATTTTTAGTTTTAGCAGAGTAACAAGTTGATTTTTCGTCAACAGTTTCAATATCTTCCATTTTTATGACATCTCTGTCAAAATCGTCAAATGTCCTTTTCCTATCTTGCTTGATATGAATGCACTCTACTCTGAGTCTTGTCCAATCCAACTGTTAAAGGATGATCTATCCAGACCAAGTGCCAATTGCATTTGTTTCTCTAGGTCATGAATATAACAATATAAATGACCCATCTTAGATTCCCTGCGAAAAAAAATTTTTGAAGGATGTTATAAGTAAGAAGTATTTTATTTTACCTCCCAAATATTGTAATGCACTGCCTTTGTTACGTGCTGATTTACCCCAATGGTGAGCAACTCAAACCGAATGAAAACAAAATTGATGGTGCAAGGTCCACAGCAAAATTGACTTACTTCATATTTTGTTTAAACAAGAGAAATATACCCAGATATTACACATTTGAAAATATACTTATATTTTTGCTCAATGTGTAAGGTATAAAATATAGCAATTTAATCATAGCCGAAATAATACGTGTTAATTTTAGTCCATTTTTGCAGTGTTTTAACGTAACCAGCACATTCATACTAAATTTAATATCCTGAGATTTATCTAATCTCAGTGTTGCTTTGAAGTGCGGATCAGTAGGTCTTGACTTCTGACTTATTAATTTTTTTTGAAGAAAACAACTCAGATATTTGAGGGGTACCACAAAACACAAGGCCATAGAAGCTTGTCACAATGTAGGGGTAAGATAGCTCACAAAGATCTTTAATCAGGTGTGGATTGAAGGGAAGGTACCTAGTGATGGGCAAAGAATGCTGGTGGTACCTATTTGGATAAACAAGGACAGCAAAAATGACTGCGGATCCTATAGGAGCATATTCCTCCATAGCCACATAGGAAACAATTGTCGCACGGGTCCTTGAGCAATTAGTTTTAGCTATTGTGAACCTGTTGCTCAGTGCTTCACAATCAGAATTCCAGAAAAGCAAGGGAAGTACAGATGCTATATTTACGCTCATGCAGTTGAGTGGAAAAAACAAGAAAATACAATAAAAACTCCATGTGGCCTTCATTGATCAAGAAAAGGCATTTAACTGGTTAAGCTGAAGTAGACTATGGGAGGTAATAGATGAATAGGGTGTGAAGGTTCACCTACTGGATGGTATCTGTGCCTTGTGTGCAAAAAGTGAAGGTGTAGTACAAACGAATGCAGGTATGAAAAATTGGTTTCCAGTACTGAGTGGTATACGACAGGGGTATGTTCTTTCTCCACTTCCGTTCATAATTTATATGGATAAAATTACACAGTTGTCTAACCCTTATGAGGAGTTCCTAAATGAACTGTTGTTTGCTGATGATCAGATCATTTTTTGACAAAACGGAGAAGGCCTGCAACACCACTTGAAATTTCTCCATTTCGCTAGTAATGAATATGACATGATGATCAACACAGACAAGACAGACTTTATTGATATAGTGTGAACAAGTCAAGTGCAGATAAGTTTCCACCCTAGTGACATTGGCATCAAGCAAGAATGGGAGTTCAATTACCTAGGTAGTATGTTCACTGATGGCGGCAGAGTGGACAGAGAGATTGCACATAGAACAGTGTCCACTATCAAATTGCATCGATTTTGAAACGCCCTAGAGTGCTTCTTTCAACTAAGAGGATGAGTATAAATTCACTATTTATTCCTACATTGTGTAACCAATGTCAATCTTGGTCTTTAGTAGAAACACACAAAATCAAGATCCAGAGCTGTGAGATGCACTGTGTGAGAAGTGCAGCCGAAAAGAAAACCCATGACCAAATCCCCAACACCACACCGAGGCAGACAGTGAGGACAAACCCAGTTAGTACCTACATTGGTGCACAACAAATGAAGTGATTTGGTCATTTAGTTAGAATGCATTATGACCAGTCTGCAGCAAGAGCATATCAAATGCAGGTTTGCAGTCCATGAGCAACAGGCAGACCTCGACGTGGTTCAAGGGTGTCTCTGACACTCTCAGGAAGTTACACCTAAATACAGCACAAGCCTCCCATGTGGCGATAACAAGATATCTATGCATCCTATCTCTTTATGATACCATATGGCAAGGGCAGTAGAACAAAAGAAGAATAATACCAAGAAATAGTAATGGTCTTTGTTACTGCAGAAATCAACATGTGGAATCTCTCTCTCTCTTTCGAAACTTGCAAAGATCTGGATTCAATCTCTGTACATTTCAAAACATTTGCCAATGAATTTGCGTTAGAGAAATGGTCCTAATTTGACAATAGTTAAGTGTTTCTCCCACAAAATTGAAACATGCAATAGCAATGATGAATTAATTATAGAGAAAAATGGCATGGGAAAAAGAAATGAAAATTGGTGAAATCTTTTACTTTTGCGACTTGACATGGTTATTGGAGGCACCATCTAAACACACAGAAGTGTACATAAGACCACCTGGTGTTCACTAGATGGACACACAGGAAAACCAAATTGACCATTTCACAATAGAATGGAAATGAGGATGTTGCTTATGTGTTTTTAGGGTAAAGAGAGAAGTAGGCAACTGCCACTTGCACATGTGACATAGAACCAATCAGCAAGGGAACTTCTAAATAAAACTCCGACATATAAAACAAGAGGACAGCCAGGCAATAGATTTTGAAAGGGCATATGATAGTATAGAAGATTTTGAAAGAGCATATTATTGCATGGCTATTTACAAAATAGTCAAACACTATTGATTACAAGAACAAATTGATAAGAATTATTAAAGATTACTATTGAAGAGACCACATGTAGATTAATCCACAAGGGTGAACTGTGAGATTAATTTACAATTCAAACTGGAATCAGGCAGGAATTTCTACTATTTGTAACATGAATATGGGCTGGGTTATGCGGCAGACACAGGGAGTAGGAAAATGATAATACAATGGTCATTTGATAAACACCTTAAATACCTAGATTTTGCAGATGTCACATAAACAGCAAAACATACAAGGAAAGAAAGACAGACTAATCTCTGAAACAGCAGAAATGACATTACTAATCAATATGAGCATAACAAAAGGAAATGATAATTATTTAATTAGCTTTGAGACCCCGGTGAGACTAATTTCCAAATAACTGAGGCAACAACTAATACAACAGGACATTGGGGGAGAAAGTTTAGATGATAAGACACACCCTCATAAAGAAGCTGGACAGTACGACCAGCCATACCCTAGACTGAAACCCACAGGAAAAGATATGGATGGGGAGTTCGAGAAACACCTGGCGAAGAAGAACAAAAAGTGAAAGTAAAGATCCTGTCATGCCATGTGGCGCATGGGAAATATGGTGTTAGGCCCATATTATTTTGTAACCCACGGCACTTAATGGATGATGTGGTCAACATCACGCTGGCCGCCTTTACTTCCTGGACTGAACTGGCAATGAATGAGGGAAGAGAAATTCAGTTCATTTAGGGTCATGTGAATGTCAATAAAGATGTTGGCACAGAATAGGAACAGATGGACTGTCTGTTGCGATCATATGTTCCAAGGGAAACCAGACAGATAAATGACACATAACAATGGTTGAATAAGATCAAGATAGCTTGCTTAAGCTTCATTAAACTGTTCTTTATTTATGTTATACTTATTCACCTTATGTTATGAATGTAACTTTTTTCATCTGTATTCACCTTTACGCATTGACACCAATGGTGCTAACAAAGTAATTTATTTATGTCTAGTCTTTATGAGATTGGTTGTGTTGTACTGCGTTCTGCATTAGAGGGCTCGGCACATGCACATATTCAGCATGTATTTGTTTTTGGAATGCCTGAGTATTTGTCTGATTATGACTGTGGCGGAGGCTGGAGTTTTGACAAGACTCTTTTAGACAGACTGTGACGGGAGTGACGTTTTACAAAGGACATGCTACATGATGATTTGTTTTTGGAATGCTTCTGCAGAGTGACTATGGACCCAAGCTGCGTGTGTATTTTCATGGGACACCTTCAGTGCCTTTTTTGACACAATATCAGGATTCCTTCTCCCCTCCCCCCCCTGATGTGCTACTAATACATGGCACTCAGTATTACTGGCATGCCTGATATTGACCTCTAACTTCATTGACTTTGTGAATGATCTCCATCCCATTGTCCATTTCGCATCTGATATCTCTTCCACATCGGTTAACTTTCTTGACATCACTGTCTCCATCTGTTTTTCCAGCCTCTCCACTACTGTCTATTACAAACCTACTAATGCACAAAATTACCTTCTCTACACTTCACGTCCTAAATCCTGTTGGGACTTGCTCCCTTTCGCCTATGTTAAACTTATCCTAAATTAACCCCAGGTCTTATCACATGATCATTTTGAACTAATGTTCCATTCACAGTCTTGTCTCACTGAGTTAATACAATACTACCTATCTAACTATCCACTGCCAATTTTCTGGTCCTCGCTTGTCTGGTGGCCTTCTGTTCTTCCTCTCAGATTCTGCAATGTCTTCTGAGCCTCCTGTCTCGTATTTAATTCAGGAAGACAATTTCAGCGATTAGATCTGGTTCTCCTTCGTCGTCTAGGCAGGAACCTTGCGACGACTACAGCAGTCCTTGCACTGTGGTGGTTCTCCAAATCAGGAATAATGCCCTTGATGACAGGGCTTCTCTTGCGGACAACAGTGGTTCTGTTACTGTAGGTCTCAGGTCAAGAATAACACCTTTGGTACAACATGTTGTTAGGACAACAGCTTCTTGTTTAAAGTAACGTTTCGTTCTGACTAGTATGCAATCAACAGCCACTCCAGAAACTCAAAGTCACGTGTGACAAAGCTTTCAACATTAACTCCATCTCTCAGACAGGGTTCTAAAGTTATGTATGGGTACCGCGAATGGTGTTTTCAGGGCTTCTCTGGCCCTGGCTCGTGGGACACTTGTAACTCTGTTACAAGCCCACATGCCATCCAAACAGGTTTGGTTACCTTCTCTAAAATAGTGTTTGGCATCAAAGAGGGATTCACATGCAAGTCCTGCAACCTCATGTGTTTGATCATTTGTCTTTGCTGGGACATGACATGCATCGGTGAGACTGTTTGAAACTGTGCACATGTGTTTCCGGCAACACCTCAATTACATATATAATAATTCTGGTTTTTCAATCGCTAGCCACTTCAATGGTTATGAACACAAAGCAAAGGTCGATACTGATGTCACAGTAATCAACTTCTGATGGTCGGAATCCATTTTAGCTGGAGAATAGACTGACCTCCTGTATGGGTTACCTTCAGTGGCACAGCATTATTTTCCATGCCATTACATCCTGCCTTCCTCTGTTTGCCTTTCTTCTTTTTATTTTCACAGTTGGGTACTTTATGTGTACCAATAATACCATCTGATCATTTTATGTTTGGCCGCTAACAGCTTATCCGACCTTCCCAAACTTTTCTCACTTTGTACGCCTTCCTGGCCAACTACTTCTGCTCTTTGCCCGACCAGTTCAAATAATCCGACTATTGACGATTCCACAGGTTGTATTCAGCTAAGTACCATTTGGAACTCTTTTATGTGTTCTTATCGCTTGTTGACGTATTCATCTCTTCTATTATGTGTTAGCTTATGTCTATTGTCGGTTGTATCAGATGACGGTCTTTATGGGGTAATATAGGTTTTGTTCTTGTCTTCGTCCTAGTGCTTTATCTAAGTATACTTGTTCTTTTTATAAACATGCCTATCATTTTGCTATCATGATTTCATCTGCAAGACGAGAGAACTGTTTGATGTCAGAGGAGTCCGTCCTAATACAATTGTCTTAATGAACTATCAAATCTTTTTAATCTGAAATGAAAGTATCTGGAATTGTTATTTTAGCAATGTTTTCCACTTCTTGGTATGATTGTGTATGTGTATGTCATGCAAGCCAACTGTTTAAAGAAATAAGGACTTCCATTTTAACTACTATTTATATCCATTACAGATCCAGGGAAACAGAAGTGTACATTTGAATACCGTTCATCTTGCAACATCTGATGTACCATGGTCGGATTGTTAGTCACCATTGTACTGTTTGTATTGTCATGTACAGGTAAGTTGTAGAGGTTAATTCTATTAATTTCTATTTTAATCTCTTTTACAGTAAAGATCACCTCTATTCATGAGTATGTGATGTTATTGTTAAATAGGACTGGCTTAGTTTGGATCAGATAATGAGATGATTTTATAGTTAAATACGAGGGCAAGTCAGCAAATAGCAAATCGCTATTAGAAAACAGAAAATGAAATACACACTTGAAAACCATTTATTATTGAAATTATATTCTCCCTTATTCATCAATATAATGATACGGCAGTAGCTGCCCAGGGAAATGGTTTCAAAGAAGTCAAATTAAAACTGACACACAACTCAGAAACAGAGAGGCAAACAGAAAGTTACAGATCAAATGGCAAGGACAGGATCTGGAACACAGCATGGCCTCCAAATATTTGGGAGTAAAGTTTGACCGTACACTGTCCTTTTCCACGCATTGCCATGAGACAAAACAAAAAATATATGCGAGAAATAGTATCATAAAAAAATTGACTGGTACAACATGGGGAGCAAAGCCAGATGTTCTCAGAACATCAGTAATCGCTCTGTGTTTCTTTGTATCTGAGTACACCGCACCAGTCTGGAAGATCTCTGCACATGTAAAACATATAGATACAGCAATAAATGAGACAGGCCATATAGTTACTGGATGCTTATAACACCAACTGAAAAAATATACCCCATAACCAGCATAGCGTCACCAGAGATACGAAGACCTGTCGTGTCAGAGATAGAAAGAGACAAACAGGTAAATGACTCAAGATATAAGGTGCAGCGCGCAATACTAAAGACAAGACGAAGTTTACAGTCAACCCAGTCCCTACAGACAAGTCTAGGAAAATGGCGCATCGAAAGTTTGAAACAGCTGACACAGGTCCCCTTGATCGAGTTATAGAATGCGCGTGGGCATCTCCTACCCTATGCAACATGGACGTCACTAATTAGACTTCGAAGTGGTGTATCACGATGCAGGAAAAACCTGAAAAGATGGGGATACAGGGATGATGAAACATGAGAATGGAGTAACACAAGACCAGGACCATCTGATTATTTGCCCAAACCTTCCGAAGACTTGTAGCATGGATGACCTGCTGAGTGCCAGTGACAAGGCAATACATGTGGCTGAATACTAGAAGAATGATGTGTGACACAGTGTCTAGGACACGAAAAGTAAGTAACTATCAACATAATTTCCACCGACATAGTTACACTTATTCCACTTTATCAGTGTAAGGACAGGCCCATTTGGTTCATTTTGTGTCCACCAGTCAATTGTCTGGATATGCACCATGAGCACATTTTTCAGAAATTATGTCATACATTATGCTGTAGACTAAACAATGCGGACAACTTAGTGCAGTTGATACACTGTCTATTGTTACTCGCCTATCAGCTCGAATCATGTCACCCACCCATTCTATTGCAATCTTAACCTCAGTATGGTGAGTTTGTGTGTTTCATCAGTAATTTTTGAGCGACTTTGAGAAAATATATCGGACCAGTCATGCCCCTCTTTATGTGACAAACACTTCTCAACATAAACAGGAAGCATTTCTTTATGAATATCATTTGCCCAAAGTCCTTCTGCCCTAAAAAATACAAAACAGTATATTGACCATTGAACATGGATGCCATTTTGTAACTCAGTTGTGCATGTGCGTTCAGCACCTAGTGTCTGCTACCTAAAGTTGTCACACAACTGGATGATGTTGCTGCCACCTAATGACACCTTTAGAAACTACCTACTACATTTTTCACATATCCCATATCAGTTTGTGACCTGCTTACTGACTTACCCTTGTAGAATTGGCTTGGTTTGGAGTATGTAAGACATATGAAATTCGAGTGGTCAGCCAAAGTCTTTGTGTATGACAAGGACAAGAATAGTACCACTGCCTCACAGAGAGCATGTCGTAAGAGGCGACTAACTGTGGGACATGGCAAAACACAGGCAATGGTTAGGTGGTTTGATTAGAGCAGCATCGATGGCGCCTAACAAGCTGCGGGCCTACTTTGCTCTAGTGTTTGAGTCTATTAAGATGGACTCGCCCATCGGTTAACCACCCTCTGTAAGTGCATGTTCCAATGCAGAGGAGTATTAAGTTGCTCGAGCCTAGCCCGCTAAGCAGGAAATCCTTCTCCCGGCTATATCCAGCTCATAGCAGAGCTGGGACCTGCACAGGGGCATCTGCCCATATAGAATTATAGGTCGACTAAGACTAAGTTCTATAAATTATACCTGTGATCTGAGGGCTCTTAATAGACTGTACTGTGTGTGCATATTAATTTCTGCAGTCACTCTGGTCCCCCTTGTTCTTGTACAAAGCTACAATGCTTAAATCTTTGGAAAAACTCTGCGGAACATGTCCTTCATGCCAGCATAATGTTATCAACTGGTTGATCTGTGGGACAAGTATATCCTTTCCCCTCCTGATGACCTCTATTGGGTAGTCCATCATTGAGGGCATCCTCTGTTAGTTCTGTCTCGCTAAAGTAGAGTTCAAGATAGTGCTCTACCCATCTGTGAAACTGTTTCCTCTTATCAGTGATGATCTCCTCAGATAAAGCTTTTAGCGGCACACTCTTTTTCACTGTTTGGGCCGATGACTTCTTTATCCCTTCATTCATACCTCTGATGTTACCATTATTGAAAACATGTTGAATATTCTCAGATCGCACCAGAGCCGGTTGATTTCATTTGGAGCTCTATCGCAGACGGTAAAGGGGTCTGCCCTTTTCTATTGTACTCTGCACTCACTCTAAACACAAACAAGAAACACTAAATCTAAACACAATACAACATATTATTTATTCAAGTTACACTGCCAACTATAAACTCTCTAACGACTTAAATTCTTTCTCTCACACGCTTATCTAAAACACTCCATCCGCTAAAACCTAACCTTATCGATACTGTTATTTTGCGGTTCTTTCTTCTCACCTAATCTAGTCTGTTGCGATCGAACTTAGTTCCGGATTGCCGTTGATGGTGAAGCTCGTAGGTTCTGAACCCAGGGTATGACGTCCGTGATCTTGTTCCTTTTTTGTCGGCGGTAGATCAAAGTAGTCTCAACGTGGTCAGGATAGACTGCATGAAATATGATCAATTGGATCATTGCATAACTGCCTCTATCTGCGACTAGCGACTTACATTCACGTGGTCGGGGTGATGTCGACGTGATCAGTAGGACTGCGTCACTGTGAGGAATTGGATGACTGGAAAACTGCTTCTATAAACTACTGATGGATTGTAAATACATTACATAATATGAGAGTAGTTACCTTGCTTGCTGCATGTCTATCTCAACTGTCTCTCTCCGTCGCCTAAATCTCAACTCAAATCTGCCTCTCTGCTATCTGCTCTCGACTGAGCATCTACTTCCATTGTCTTCTCAAGTAATGATCGAAGTGAAATGGTCTCTCTCTGTGTCTATCTCATGTCATCTCTGAAGTCAAGCCTTTTCTATTTCCCCTGTCTGCTCTCACTCACCGCCTCTTTCAAAAGTATTCTCCTAAAATCCTCCTCACGTCTTTCTCTGTCTGGCTTTTATATTCGATCTCAATCCCCAGATCACGTGATTTCAAAAACGGTGCGCATTTTTGTCCGCCTGCTTGCCATTATCCCCCATTCTATTTGCGCGGTCTCCAGGCAACGCAGGTTGGTCGGCGGCAACAAGTCTACGTATCTCAAAACACTATCGTTCCAGGTGTTGACACATGACCCATAGCTTACGTCAGGTTATGAATGTTTACCAAAACTCTGGCAAGACTGAGTTCAGCTGCACTGAATCAAATCCCACAAAGAAGAAATAAATAAATGGTTGTCTAAGCTCCTACCTATATATTGTCCCTGCAGCTAAGATCTGCTACAACGTAACTGTATCCAATAGTAATTTGCACACTGTCTAGATGTCCTTGCCACTTCTTTTCTCATTTGTTTCAATACATTGAGAGTGTTTCATGTTGTTTTGTCTTTGTTTCTTAGGAGTGCTGCCTTTTTCCTGTCAATTAAAGGAAGGCTGCAGTATCTGACTGCTTCCCCTAAACCAGTCTTGATTCCTGTGTTCTCTAATGCTATAAGCTGTTACCACTTCTATGAGGGTAGCTTCTTTGATTACATCCAACCTTTCACTAGCTGTACAATCTCCTGATGTATCAGTGAGAATATCTGCAAGCTGCTGTTGGAACTTGAAACACTTTTCTGGATCCTTGGTGTTGATTAAATTTATCCTTAAAGTGGGTTTGTGCTTCGCTGTGAAGATTCTCTGAAGTCTCAGCTTGAAATGGGCAATGATTAACATGTGATCTTAATTACACTCAACACTCGTGTAGCAGCGTGTTAGTTGTGTGTGATTCAGATGTTGTCTCCTGGTGATAATAAAGTCCAGCTGGTGCCAATGACTGGATCTTGGGTGTTTCCATGATACCTTAAGGCAATCTTTTGTTGCAAAGGAGGAGTTTGTGATACAAAGAAGATTGTTTTTTGTGCAGAAGAGCTAAGAATAAAGCTTAGAAAAAATATATAGAGACTGGAAAATCAAATGAAACATATTAAAAATATTTAGACATGCAAAACAAATCTTGTAAAGTCAATATAGCAGCAAACATTGACTTGCTCAAAAGATCAAGACTGAGAGCAAGAGGTTTTTATTTTCTTATGTTTGACATAAACAGAGAACGAAAGACAAAGTTGGCCTTCTTAATGTAATTATAGAGAAAAATATAAAGGGAGAACAGAGATGCTGCTAATCTACTCAATCAGTACTTTGGCAGTCTACACAAAAGACGACTGCTCCAGTATCCTACAGCAATTAAATATTTTCAAATGCATTATACACAGAAGGATTACAATCATTTTGCATTACTGAGGAAATGGTTGATTGCATGCATATATGTCTCATTCCAACCAATATCCTACTCTTTCATTGATGAGAGCAACACTTGTAACATTTGAAGATAAGACTTGTAATGATTTTGCTAAGTTGATCTCCTATTTTGCATTGGTGCATAATATTCTAGAGAGTAGTTTTCAGTACAAAAGGGAGTAAGACACCTTATCTATACAACATATATGCGAAATGTAAAATGAGAAATGTTTGAGAAGACGAGAACATTGAAAGTTTCGATCCATTTACGATTGTCGGGTACAAGATTCCAGAGTTACGATACACAGATGACAGAGTGATACTATCAAGAAGTGCAGAAGGGCTAGAGCAGCTAATTTCAGCCATAAATGGACATAGTAAAAATAAAAACCTGTTTAAAAACATAAATAAAACAAAGGTAATGACCACCGACAAAACACAATGTCTGCATAAATTTACAGTGGGTGGTGAGGAAATAGTTCAGGGCACACATTTTGAATATCTGGAATCCAGAATTGACAAAAATGGTGACTGCTCGAAATATATCAGAAGACTAGCCATGGCAATGCGGAGACTGAACAGCCTGAAGAAATTATGGCAGAGCACCAACAAAATGATAAAGGTAAAATTCTTGAGAGCCTGTGTCTTTTCTATGGCAGCTTATGGCTGCGAATCATGGACGATTACCAAAACTTCCAGACAAAGAATAAAATCCTTTGAGTCAAAATGTTACAAAAAGATCTTCAGAATACCCTGGACAGAGAAAAAGACAATGTAGACATTCGGCAAGAGTTGACAATAGAGGAGAACTGGTTTATCAATTTAATTTTGGCTAGAAAATGCAAATACTTAGGTCACATCAAGAGATGCAAAGGTTTCGAGAGAACAGTTATGGAAGGTATGGTGCTATGTAAAAGAGGAAGGGGTAGACCAAGAAGACGATGGCACCAAGATATCCAGGTATGACTCGATAACGAGTTTCTTTCAGACAGACTGTGATGGGGGGGACGTTCTATGAAGGACATGCATTTTTTGCTCTGCTCAGTAATCTGTTGTTGAAGATGTGTTCTGTAGTGCTATTTCAGTAGATCACTAAATATATTCTTATTGTTCAGCATTTTTTAGTATCCCCTTCTTTCTAACAGCCTCATTTAGCTTGTCATAATATATTGTTGCATTTACAGTCCTTTTGATATTCTTGGATTTGACAATCTCAATTTAAAATATTCTTACTGAACACAATCTGCTATTTTGGGAAATTACTATTTTGTGATTTGAAGTGTAAAAACATGTTCTTATATAGAACAACAAGTCACATAACTGTTTTGCTATCTTCTTTTCTTTAGGGATAAGCAGTCAGGAAATAGCTTTGGAGGCTTCACCATCAGAGCCGTGTAAGAAAGACCTAAGAAGTGGCATAGATAAATATAATATTACTGGGACTGTTGGTCCAGATTTCTTTGACTTTGTGAACAAGGGCTGGTCATTTACCATAACAGTTAAAGTGTTTAGTTCATCTTTACAGGAGGAAACTGTGAGTGTTTGTATTTATACATACCTGTAAATTTGTGTGCTATATCATAATTTATATGTGATTATTATTATTATGTGATGCTCATAATTTGCAAATTTATTGCTATTCTTTGGTGTATTTTGTACAGGATTTTTGTAACCATAAAAAGTAATTAACAAATTAGGCCTCTTTTCTAATCCCAGGGATAATGAGTCTTCATCTTTATTTTTTGTGCCATTTCGAGTTACTGGTTTCCTGCTCCAAAGATCTTGAGTAGTTGTTGTTGTTTGCGAATGCCCACAATGAGTAAGTTACTCTTTTGTGCGCCTTGAAAAGGGTGTTATGTGGCAGGTTGTCGTAGCTTTCCGCAGATCCTGAGCGTGCTGATGAAGGTGGACCAGGACCTCCAAGCGGTTGTTCTATGCTTGACTTCATCTTTGTGTCACTCATTACTATGGGGATCACGTTGAACCTCACCTTGTTAGCCAGACTGTTGTCCTCGATAACAGCCTGTTTTCCAGGACGACCAACGAGGAGATCAGTTGAGGGTTTTGGTCAGAATATTCCTCCTGACCCTGGCTAACATTGTCTGATCAGTGTGTTTTGCCTGACTAGACGTTAGCCTCATCGTCCCATATCGAGTAGTATGTCATCAAGGACTATCAGTGCATCTTCATTCTGGATATCTCTACAGAACAGTGGCGAGGTTAGGTTTGTGTGTATATCTGCTGGCTCTTTGTTGGAGCATTAGTACAGACAAACAACCCTTTAGTATTATTTTATTGCTGGTGTTGTAAAGGTCTTCCATACTATTGTCTATGCAGTTCTTATCCTTGTAGGGCAGTCATGTCGGCATTGTAGTCTCCTGCTATAATTGTTATCTACTGATGTATGTTACGGATGTTGATATTTTTTTTAGATCCAGAAGGACAGTAGACATTAACCCTGGTCACCAAGCCTCTAAAAGCCTACTCCCTTGAGCTCCTGAAGTAAAATTGCAAAAAATGGACTCATGAACTAAACTAATTACAACGACAAAACTAAGTGATCTGTTTTAATTATTATATCTCAAATAGACTGACCTAATAATCTTCAATATTCTGCCTATTGTGCCAGTCTTCTCGGCAGGTAGACCAATCCTTTATGTGCAGATTAGTTTCACAATATTTACTCTAAAATTTTGTCTTGATTTGTTTGATTGGTCTTTCTTTTTGGAGGACATGCTTGAAAAGTTCTTGACATGCTTGTTAAATTTAAATGAACATTACCACACGTGTTATTTCCTGTAGCTTTTGGAGACATTTGGGGAGAATGTAAACCTACATTTTGCAGCCTCTGTGCCTGGTCGTGGTTGTGAAGTTTCAGACGCTGTTCTATAATTCCCAATGAGTGAGAAACAAACTTTGTTCATGAATATCCCAAATGATCTGTAGCGTCTTCCTGTTGTACTGTGGGGACTTTTGAGATCTATAAGTATGTAGGCATTATTGCATGCCCTGATAAAGAATTTCACAATGAACCGTCATGGCCAGCGATAATGCCAACGTATCTTGTTGAGACAACAAACATGGTAGTTGACATCTGTGCCACCCATGAAAGCATTATAGTCAATACAAAATTGAGGAGTTGGAACATCTACAGCCGTTCCATCCTTTCATCTCCTTCTAACAGTTCCAATTTCTTTTGGGTTGTGGTAGTTGGATATAAAAATGACAGGTCTTTGGTCCATCCAAACAATGCATACAATGTTATTATGGCAAATAAATTCTGAATGCCCATGTGCCCATTTTCGTCTTTCATGCCGGTTGTTTAGGATACAATTTCCTATTTGTCCATGCTGTGCCTATATCAAGTGTTTCATAATCAGTGTATAACTTGTCAAAGAGAGCTATTACAGTTGTAGAATTTGTCCATTACAACAATATTATTTTTGTTTATCAAATTACCTGAAGTCAAAATTCTTTTGATGATGCTACCAATACCATTAAGTTCTGAAATAACATTTTATGTTTTTCCAGTATAGATTTCTAAATTCAGAATATAGCCAGAGCTTGCTTTACAGACCATGTAAGCCTTTATAACCCACTTTATGGGATTTGACTTTAAATACTTTAGTATATATCCTGTTCAGGATGGCCCCACACTTTTCAAATCAGTCATAAGCTGTGTAGCTCACGACACATTTTTACCTAACAGTAATGATATGTGTATCGTGACAGAGTGAAACGCTTTTCTGAATGTGCCATTCATCGTTATGAAGCATTATGCTTGTATAAGTATCTACATTTGTTGAGAATTGCAACATTTTGTCTTCATGAACGGCTTTAACTAAGGAGGGTCGTGACGTCATCATTCTCCAATAAGATGTTGTGGTTTCTTACTTAGCGGTCACAAAATATATACATGTCAACAAACAACTGCTGCCTCCTTGCAATTGGATTGGGGACAGTCAAACAACAACTTTGACTGGCCTGCTAAACCACGTGAAGTAGAGCGAAAGGGAGTCCCCCTCTATACAGCACATACAGCCACTGACGGAAGAGACAGAGGATCACCATAATTGACAACAGCTCGGAAGGCCAGAGATGGACCAGCCAAGTATTGGGCTTCGGGCGCACCAGGGAACAAGTGGAATAGCAGCCAAAACCATTCAGAAAACAATGGCAAACTACTCTGTGTAAATTGGCAAGAAAATCATGACTGCTAAATGTAAGCCAACTTAAAGACCGGTAGTGAGACCTCTATGTGTATCAGATCAAATAGGCCAAGTAGGGATGAGAACAATGCCAGGTCAAGTACAAGTATTAGTGATGACGGCCAAAAGCCAGACGGTAAATACAGTAGAAAGCCATGATGCTGATCTGAACAAAAAAACTAAGAATCAGAACATGGAATACGAGAAGCTTTTATCAAGGAACTATATCATAATTGGGAAGCAAATGGAGAAAACTCATATTGGAAATCTTGGAACACAGGTGGGTGGGCCTGGGCCATTTCAGCACTCACACAGGAGGATGCTTTGTATACTCAGGGAGAAAGAGGAGTGGTTATGGTGGAGTTGGTTTCCTTTTAACGAAAAGAGTGTCTGCAGCACTGCTTGGATACAATCCAATTAATAATTGGATCTTCAAGATCAGATTAAAATGGGAAAACAGAAACTTCACAATAATAAAGTGTACGCACCAACTGCAGCAGCAGTGGAAAAAGAAATAGACAAGTTTTACTATGATTAACAAAGATCGAAAATAAAGTAGAGAAAAGAGAAATGATAATCATGGGAGATTTCAATGTGAAAATAGGAAGCAACAGAGTAAAAGAAGAATAGAGAATACAGAGGCCCTTTGGATTAGGGCTCAGAAATGAAAGTGGAGAAATGCTAATGGAGTTTTGTGGGGAAAACAATCTCTCCAACACAAATACGCTATTTAAGCAACACCCCAGACGACTATATACTTTCGACTTCGCCGGATGGCATAAACATAAATAAATTAAACTAAATTCTAGTGCAACATCCGTGAAGACACTACCAGGTGTAGACTGCGACTCATACCACCAGCTACTAGTCGCGACACTACCAGGTGCAGACTGTTACTCAGACCACCAGCTACTAGTCGCGACACTACCAGGTGCAGACTGTTACTCAGACCACCAGCTACTAGTCGAGACACTACCAGGTGCAGACTGTTACTCAGACCACCAGCTACTAGTCGCGACACTACCAGGTGCAGACTATTACTCAGACCACCAGCTACTAGTAACAGACATCAAGATAAGACTGAAAAAGCTGTTGAAAAGCACTAGACCAATACACTGACATCAGCTTAATACCACTAGAATATACAATAGAGGTAACGAATAAGTCTGCGATGCTCATGGCAGTGCAAGAAGACATTACGCCCGATGGACTCACAACACATGCAAGAAATATTCTTATCTCATCTACAAGTATCATTATACCTAGAAAACGGTACAAACATCAGAGTGTCATGATGTAGCATGTCCTTTATAGAACGTTGCTCCCATCACAGTCTGTCTGAAAGAAACTCGTTTCCTTGCCAAAACTCCAGCCTCCACCCCAGTCATACCTGGATATCTTGGTGCCATCGTCTTCTTGGTCTACCCCTTCCTCTTTTACCTGGCACCATACCTTCCATCACTGATCTCTCGAGACCTTTGCATCTCTTGATGTGACTTAAGTATTTGCATTCTCTAGCCAAAATTAAATTGATAAACCAGTTCTCCTCTATTGTCAACTCTTGCCAAATGTCTACATTGTTTTTTTCTCTGTCCAGGGTATTCTGAAGATCTTTCTGTAACATTTTGACTAGAAGGATTCGATTCTTTGTCTGGAAGTTTTGGTAATCGTCCATGATTCGCAGCCATAAGCTGCCATAGAAAAGACACAGGCTCTCAAGACTTTTACTTTTATCATTTTGTTGGTGCTCTGCCATAATTTCTTCAGGCTGTTCAGTCTTCGCATTGCGATGGGTAGTCTTCTTCTGATTTATTTCGAGCAGTCGCCATTTTTGTCAATTCTGGAACCCAGATATTCAAAATGTGTAACCTGATCTATTTCCTCACCACCCACTGTAAATGTATGCAGACATTGTGTTTTGTTGGTGGTCATTATCTTTGTTTTATTTATGTTTTTAAACAGGTTTTTATCTTTGCTGTGTCCATTTATGGCTAAAATTAGCTGCTCTAGCCCTTCTGCACTTCTTGATAGTATCACTCTGTTGTCTGCATATCGTAACTCTGGAATCTCGTACCCGCCAATCGTAAATGGGTCGAAACTTTCAATGTTCTTGTCTTCTCAAACATTTCTAATTATACATTTTGCATATATGTTGTATTGATAAAGTGAGAGGATACATCCCTGTCTTACTCCCATTTGTACTGCAAACAAATCTGATATTTGCCCAGATACTCGGACAGCGGCATCAGAGTGACATAACAGAAAGGACCATGAGACACAGAGGAAAGTAAAAAGTTAAAATAATCTGGGATAGAACGTAGCAACAAGTACAGAAGCAGCACAAGAGAAATTAAATGAGAAATTCGGATGGACTAGAAATAACACATATTTAACACGTGTAGCAGAATAGAAGCGTTACAATAATAAGGGAAAGTAGGAGACATGTTCAAAGAAATCAGAATACTAACAGGCTAATATAGCGACTACGCCACCTGATCCAGAAGCATAACCTAGTATAGAAGTGGTTTGTGCCACAATCCAAGGTTTTTTTTCGCGTGGCACTACGGTTTTTATTTTGCGTCTGTTGGCCCACTGCGTCTGACTTCGGCATACATTTTATGTAAGGGTCTGCTTCCTCCTGCATTTCTAAGGGTTTGCTTCCCCAGGGTAGAAAGAGAATTCATCAGAATGTGATGATATTCCCTGTGAATTTATTCAAGCAGGAGGGGAAGCCAGTGTCAGCATCTATCATGCTCAATGTAGGAAGGTCTGGCAAAGTGCCAGAGCATGGACAAGATCTGTTTATGTACCTCTTCTCCAAAAACGGTTTGAAGCAATGTACCAATTATCGAACCATCGCTTTAAGAAGTCATGCTAGCAAAATCTTTCTACAGATCATCATGACGAGGCAACAAAACAAGATCAATGAGGAGGATCATGAAGCACAAGTAGGTTTTAGAAAAGGTAGGGGCACGAGGGATCACACCTTTAACATAAGGTGTGTTATAGAAACATGCAGAGAGTACAATGTCGACGTACACATTGCTTTATAGATTTCACGAACGCGTTCAACTGTGTGCAACACCAAGTGTTGTGGAACTTAATGAGAGACACAGGAATGCCAACGCACTTAATTCAATTGATTGAATCACTTTACCAGGAACAAGAAACTTAGGTCAGAATAGCTTGCGAAACGTTAGACTGGTTTGAAGTTCAAATAGGTGTAAAACAGGGATGCATATTCTTCCCTTATCTATTCAATTTTTTATGCTGAATCTATAATGCGGAGTGTCAAAAATGATGTAATATATGGCAAGTTCCAGCCTTTAACAATCAGTGGTAACGAAATACCAGAGCTCAGATATGCAGATGCCACAGTTCTCTCAAAAAGTGCTGCGGGACTGGAACGGATGATCCTGCTGGTAAAACAACACAATGAAGACCAAAATCTAAACCTAAATATAAGTAAAACCAAAATAATGAGCACAGACAATATAAAGACCAAACCTAAAGTTATTCTACATCAACAGGAAATTAAGAAAGTCACAAGTATTGAGTACTTCGGCTCAATTATAAGCAACAATGTAGATTGTCTGAACAAAGTCAGACAGAGAATGGCTAAGGGAATACAGAGGTTGAATAAAATGAGAAATTTATGGCAGAACTCTAATAAAATGAAAACATAAAAATCATGCGAACTTGTATCTTCCTGGTGGCAATATACGAATTTGAAATGTCAACCACCACATAAACACTTTTAAGAAAAGGATTGAATCTTTTGAACTGAAATGCTACAGAAGGGTGCTCAAAATACCATGGATTGCGAAAAGGAAAAATGCAGATATGCTATTTGAATTGGGTATAGATAAAAATTTGTTAGTAAACAATATCTTGTCCAGAAAGCTCAAATATTTTGGCCACATCAAACGCCATAATGACCTGGAGAGAATGATACTGGAGGGTATTGTGCCTGGAAAGTGGGGTAGAGACAGACTGAGGAGAAGGACACAAGGCATCACAGAGGTCTTGAAGATGACAACGACAGAGGTGGGAGTTCTGGCTAGGAGAACAACATTCTGCAAAAGATAATGATTATGACTTGGTATGCTGTTTCAATGCAAGTCTACTTTTACAGGGGATCATACCTTTGTCTAAGCTCAAGTGCCGTTAGGGTGAATAATAATATAGGCATCTTGGTAGCAACACATTCAACATGGGCCTGACTTTGTAAAGCTTATCTGCTTTATCCAGAGCAGGGTCTTCCACGTCTACAAGGTAAGAAAAGTCCAGAGAGCAAGGAAGTGATCACGCTCTATCACAGTGCGGAAACCAGGAGTATGAGAAACAGTTAACAGACGAGTAAACCAGTACTCCTTGTAATGTGGTTTACTTACACTGTACTCCAATGTAAGGCTGTCCAAATAATGCTTTCATCTCTGGCACTGTTACATTTGTATAATGTTTAGCATAGTAGCTGGTTGGCTTCTTGCTTCTCACTTGCTCAGCAAGTTTGTCTGACTGTTCACACAAATTCTGCCAGAAATCTTTGTCCAGGAAAAGTTGCAAAAACTAATTGACTTTCCTCTCTGGAGTAATGGATTCTATTTCCTGTGCTATGAGAGTGATCTGGTCCTCAGTGGATCTGTGTTGTCTAAATCTAGCTTGCTGTGGAATTAATATGTGTTTTTCTTCCAGGTGCCACATCAGTCTGGTGTTTATCATACGCTCCATCAGTTTACCTACACAGCTCAGTAGACTGATAGGCCTGTATCCATTTGGATCTGTTCTATCTTTTTCTTTCTTTGGTACTGGTATAAGTACAGCATCTTTCCATGCCTGCGGTACAATTCCCCTTTTCCAGCTTTGGTTCAGGACTGACAGTAACTTCCTCTTTGCTGTTTGGCCCAACCCCATAGCATTTAATTTACCCCATCTTTTTCGGGCTATTTGTTTTTCTTTAAAGTTCTCATGACCTCATTCATTTCATTCATGGTTAGTTTTGCCATCATGTGCTCCTCTGGTGCAATCTTGATGTTGACCTTGCTCTTTTGTTCTTAACAGTTTGTTCCATTATTTAGCCTTTCAGAACAGTCATTTACTGATTTTTCTGCCTGTCTTTTTATCATGAAAATTTTAAAAGTAACTTTATGAAAGGCGTGGGCAAATTCTGCTATGTCTGTCCATACTTTGCTCATTCTTAGAAGATACATGTCCTACACCAATACAGTGGTGACTCTGGGAATTTGTTATTTACACACACTCACTGGTTCATCAGGATCCTCTGCATTTGTACATTGTGTAACATGGTATGGAGATCTCTACCAATTAGCAGTTCTCTGTGTCAGTGCAATGTAAACACTGAGTTATTGTAGCTGCTTGCTTAGCTCTAAGGTCTTTTGTCTAAGTCCAGAGATGTTGATGTGAAAGATGTTTAATTCGCCCATTGAATCTAGCTTTTTGCTCCAGGTAGCGGACCGTTTATGAAGCTACATCTGAGCTCATATGTATTTAATTTTCCTGGTTTCTCTATGTTCAGGGGTTGAGTTCCTAGAGCTTTCTTTCAAATCCATAAGGCCTCTTCAACACTCAACAGGTCTGAGACCATACCTGCGCTGTTTTTTTTTACTGACTGACAATTTGTGTGAAAGTTCTAAGATGCTTTCTGTGTTTGAGTACATAGGCCCAGGCTATGTTTCTTCACTTATATTTTGCTGGCACAGTTTGTGTATATGCAACAATACAATTTGGCATTTCGTAAGGACATGCAGGCTTGTCATATCATGTTCAGGACAGTATCACCAAATAATGAATACTGGCCAGAGTCAATTGGTCTCTAATAATGGCAAATATAATTATGTGAGTCGATGAGCCCTCTGTCCTTGAGGGGTTCATTTACTATTTCACCAATAGTTAGGACTGGTTTTGGTGGTCATTGGAGCATGTTCTCATGCAATTGGGTCTTGGAATTTACCCCCTTGAATGCCAGTCTGCTCTAGTCATTTGATGGATGTCATCATTTGACCTATGATTTTGGAGTGTATTGATGAGTGTGCATGAGCATTTACCACATGATGTGGGTTGTGTGCACCTTTTTTGGTTTGTTTTAAAGGTTTACCTTTCTTGGTTCTATGCGCAAAGGCTTGGAGCTTTCAACCCAAGACTTTTAGGTTATATCAAGATGTACTGACAAGTGTGTGGATTAGTGTGTGTATCTGTTTATAATGTGGATGTATTGGTCAGTGTATGAATGCTTTTTTTCTTATATTCAACATAAACAGAACGAAAGACACAGCTGGCCCACTTAAAGATGGTACAGGAAAAATAATAAGTGAGAACAGGGATGCTGCTAATCACCTCAATCAGTCCATACAAAAGAAGACTGCTCCCGGATCCCAGAGCCATTAAATATTTTCCAACAGGACATGCACACAGAATGATTACTATCATTCTGCATTACCTAGGGAATAGTTTTAAAAAAATTGGATAGGTTGAAGGTGGATAAATGCCCTGGTAAAGATGGTATTCATCCAAAATTACTGTTTGAACTACGAAGCCAGTTAGCAAAATCATTAGCGATATTTTATTCTCACACTCTTGAGAGGGGGATTGTTCCAGGGGATTGGAAAGATGAGGTGTTATCCCCTTGTCCAAAAAAGGCAAAAATTTAGATTTAGCCAATTATAGACCAGTGAGTTTGAAGAGCATACTCTGCAAAATGTTAGAGTCCATTATCAAGGACAACATAGTACTACACTTGGACAAGTTTAATTTAATAAAAAAATAGTCAGCATGGGTTTACTAAAGGAAGATTGGGTTTTACTAATCTATTAGAATTCATGGAGGAGGTTACCACAATGTTAGATAGTGGAGAGCCAGTGGATGTTTTCTATCCGGATTTTGCAAAAGCCTTTCATTGAGTACCTCATCAATGATTGTTTTGAAAGTTGAAATCACATGGAATAGGTGGTGAAGTTGCCAATTGGAAAGAAAATTGGTTGACGGGCTGAAGCCAGGAAGTGGGCATAAATAGGAAGTACTCTGACTGGTGTGATGTAATAAGTGGTGTGCCACAGGGTTTAGTTTAGGGACCAATTTAGTTCTTGATATATATATAAACGATTTGGATATTGATGTCGGATCCATGATTGCAAAATTCGCTGACGACAAAAAACTATGCAGTAGGGTCCCATCTAAAGCAGAAGTGGATATATTGAGATCAGTTTTTTGATACAATTCGAAAATCGTCTGAGAGCTGGCAGATGGAGTTTAATGTTTAAAAATGTACAGTCATCCACATGGGAAGATCCAATAATGAATATAATTACAGGATAGAAGAGAACAATATTAGAACAATAAAAAAGGAAAGAGACAGGAGTTATAATAGATCATATAGAAAAAGTGCGGGAGCAAGTCCAGGGGGCAGTGAAAAAGGCTAATGCCATGCTATATATGATAAAAAGACATATTTTACATAAGTGCAAGGAAGTAATAGTCAAATTATATAAATCATTAGTGAGACCTAAATTGCGGTACTGTGTTCAGGTGTGGAGTCCATATAATATAGTGGATTTAAACATGCTGGAAAGGGTACAAAGAAGAGCTACAAAAATTATTGCAGAGTTAAATTATAGTTATGAGGAAAGACTGTAAAAGAATGGGCTCCAATGTCCCGAACAGAGAAGAATTCGAGGTGACTTAGTACAGGTGTATAAATTAATAGGCAAGAGGTTAAGGCACCCGCCTCTCACAGTGATGAACGGAAATGGTGGGCAATCGAATCTCGCAAGTTTCAAGTGACCCCTAGTCTCACAGGAGGTAAGACCGGAGTGCATCCATCCCGAGTTACCTCCAGTTGTCTCGATCAATAGCCTGGCCACCACCTGCCCTACGCTGTGTGGAAGGCATTGAACAGACTTCGAACTGGTGTCTCAAGATGCAGAGTGAACTTGAAGAAATGGGGATACTCAGATGTCGACACATGTGAATGCGGCGCAGTTCAGGACCAAGATCATCTGATGACCTGCCCCAACCTCCCTGAAACCTGTGACATGAACGACATGATGGAGGCGAACGACAAGGCAGTTCAAGTTGCTGAATACTGGACAGATTCTGTGTGACATGGTGTTTGGACATTGAAAGTAATTAAGTAAGCACACATCATATTATTAAGACAAAACCGCCTGATGTTGTGGCCATCATCGCTTTGCGATGGGCAATAAATAATATAAATTAATAAATGGAAAGGATAAATTAGACTGTACCAAGTTTTTCAAAGTACGACTGGTTACAAGAACAAGAGGGCACAGCTACAAATTTTTGTGGTACAATAGTTTTGTCAATCCATTCTGTACTCAGAGAAGTGGTCATATCGAGAAAAATCCCCAACATGTCCAGTCAAACGGCACAAATTTGTTTAAAACCTGGTATTTTGGGATTTCAAAATCTTGCGCTCGATTTACACCACTACACAATGTGCTCCCTTTAATTCACTCAATTTATTGTTTGTTTGTTTGATTGATTAAAGGTTATCCTTTCTTTTTTATAGTGGCTAAGGTATGCCACTTTCCACCCCAGACTGTAGCTCTTTATTAATGTCACTTCCTGTGAGTTGTTTGCACAAAACCATACCACCTGGCGCACTGGTATTGCCGAAGGTGCTCAGACTGTAGAGACTAAAGCCATTGCGGAAACTCAATGAAAGTGTGTTGTGCGCCCCCCACCAAAACAACCACGAAACCGCAGTCTACTCCTCACATTTATTTCTTGAATGTGGCAGGGTAAGCCGTTCCAGGATTGGTCTTTCCAGCCATAAGAGAGCACATTTCACAGCAAAAGTCTGATGCTATCGCCATCTCTGCTTGCGATGCGCAACAATTATTATTATTAAAAATCCGCATGTTTGGGCGTATTTGGCAGTGTATGGATGCGTGTATGTATCTGTTTGTAATGATATCTAGACATATTGGGCAGTGTTTAGATGTGTGTATGTATCTGTTTGTAATATCTAGACATATTGGGCAGTGTTTAGATGTGTGTGTGTATTTGTTTGTAATGTGTTTCACTATGGCAGTTTTTTAGCACAGTAGTTTTACCAACCCATTATGTACATGGATAAGTTGCATATCATCATGTGCCTTGCCAGTTTGCGTTGGCGATCATGTATCTCCGTTAGCTCCTGTCAAGTGCGTCATTTATCAAAACCTGCTGCGTGCCATTCCTTCAGGTTGTCTAATATTGTTTCTCTCTGCCTCCCTCTATCTCTCTTTTCTGCTATTTTACGCATTATCACAGTATGTTCCAGCCTGTCTATTCTCGTGACACGAAAAAGGATCATTGCCTTGACCTGACTTTTGCAATAAATTATCTTGGTGTCTGTGCTTCAAATGCTGCATCTTTGCAGTCCAAGGAATTCTTAACATTCTTCTATAAAACCACATCTCAATTGATCATTGTACTTGTTTGCTGACTGTCCATGATTCACTGCCATATATCAGCACTAGTTCCACATAGCATCCAATAAATCTCTTACAATTCAAGCAATAGGGTTTTGCTAGGCATGATTCCTTTCTTACTCTGGAAAACTGATGTTGTCTGGACTATTCTGTTCCTTATTTCATAATTGTATCATAAGTTATTTGTTGCTCAGGTATCTAAATTTGTGAACTTGTCTTAATTCTCTCTCATTCACCTTGATGCTGCAATTGGGTGAGTTGTGTTTCTTGGTTATTGCCAAAACTTCTGATTTAAAAAATTTTTTAATGAGGCCTTTATTTATGCTTTGATTACCATGCTGACCAGTTCTTAAAAGTCTGACTCATTCTGCGCTATCAATACAATATCATCCGCTTATCATAAGTAGTTTATGTTCTATCCATCAACTGATATTTCTGGCATTGCCTCTGTATTGCAAGAAAAACTCCCGGAACAGAGAGCAAAGGTTAGAGGACAGCACTGCTTCACACGCTTTTTTATCTGCTTATAGTCTCCCACTTTAATGTCTATTCTTATAGCTGCAGTCTGTCCCCAGTACATGTTTTGAATGATTCTCAGATCTTTGCCAAAAACATGCAACTGTTTAAGAATTTAGGTAATTTACTTGTGCTTCACCATATCGAACGCTGTGAAATAGTCTATGAAGTACATATATATATATATATATAAAATAGAACAATACTCGAGATAAATGAGTATACTTTAGTTAAATAAATATATTTTTGCTCTTGTGATTTAATACACATTTATTTTATTCATCTCTCTAGTTATGTCCAATTGCCATCCTAAGTCCTTCATCTTGCAAACCACAGCCAGGAGGTATATGCTACTGTGATCATATAGATCCCACGACAGGTTCAGCTCACATTGTTGTCAGATCTATCGCCAAAGAGAGTCAAAGCCAAGGAATTGTTCATGGAGAGTGGGAACAAAATAACAATGGAACTATATTTTCTAGGACCAAGAACACTACCCTTCCACATATTTATGGTGAGAATGGTCTCTAATTTACAGTAATGGTTGCTTTCCTGTCTCAGATTTAGTTGTATATTTATTTTTGGACAAGTATATAACTCTGCTGACATGTAATGAAAAGGGTGATATGCTGATAGAGTGACCAAGAACACAAAACATGATCATAGAAAACACATTGTTCAAACAATGCACTGTGCACCTTTCAAATTGGGAAAGTCCAGGTGGCCATTTGTATAACTAAATAGATTACATTTGAGTATCCAGGAAATTCATAAATGGGATAATATCTGACAAAACAAGTCCAAGAGCAGATTGAAACCACGGTTATATGTCAGTAATTGGAAAAATTAAGGAAATTTGAAGGAAATAAAGAAAGCTTCTAAGATAAAGAATTGAAAGAGAGATGTAGTGTTACAGTACAGAATAGATAAGCTGTTATAGTCAAAATACAGAGAATTCATGATCAGTGTTAACTTCTAAAATGATCAATACACCAAGCATAAAAAGAGATTATACCAGAGACAACATAGACTGAAGAAAATATGCATTTAAAGTTGAAGAGTGCAAGAAGAAAGAGGTAGTATAAGAAAGTAGAATAAGTATCAACGTGCAAAAACGTACAGAAAAGCAAAACAAATCTGGCTTAATTAAATGTGCAGATAACTTGAAATGCAACTAAATCAGCTTATGGAGAGAAAAACATACGCAACTACTTTATGTTTAAAATAAAAGGATGGAGTTATAAAATAATGGAGATTGATAATATTAATAATAATTCGTCCATCATCGTCGATGAGGATCACTAATATCATCACATGTCATAATGCAACCTTGAGTATGTGTGTGTGCTCATGACTGATCAAGCC
Organism: Ariolimax columbianus; assembly: GCA_036924085.1. NCBI lineage: Eukaryota > Metazoa > Mollusca > Gastropoda > Stylommatophora > Arionidae > Ariolimax > Ariolimax columbianus. The sequence continues at coordinate 8,064,714 of JAVGWX010000019.1, read as the reverse complement.
AATTCGAGCCTGGAAAAGTCTATAACATGACTAGCAAATGTAGTCAGCACTTGTCTCTGCCATTTTCTCTGCTCTTGACTTCCTGATTGCACATCTATCCTGTGTTGCCTGGATACGGAGATCCTCGCTGAGTTCAATGCCATCTGTGACTGTGCTCTTCCATGTTGAGCGATTTTGTGCCAGGTTCTCCCAGGCGACACAGTAGACCTTCAACTTATTCATTATGCGAATTCCTTTATGTTTCCATACTGTTGAGTGCATTCGACCTATAGCTGTGCTGGCTTTTGCTATTCTATTAGCCATATCATCAGCAATAGTCACCGATCTTGACAGCGTGCTTACAAGGTAGACACATTTCATAACCGTTTATAATTTCCCTCACTGTAACCAATTTGCTGTTTATATGATGTGCCTAGTGCCGTTTGATACATGACCTCGGTTTTCTTGGTGCTAAAGGTCAAGCCAAAGTTGTCACAGGGAGCAGAGAACCGGTCCATACCTTCCTGCTTATTCTGTTCTGAGCTACTGTTCAGAGCACAGTCAATAGCAAACAAAAGTTTGCATATCGTGTCATGCATCACCTTTGTCTTCGCCTTCAGTCTGCGAAGATTGAATAGTCCACCATCAATGTGGTACTTTATTGGTATGCCATACTTGGTATTTTCAAAGGTGTCCATCAACATGGCTGAAAACATACTGAACAGTGTCGGAGCAAGTGTACATTCCTTTTTCACACCGCTGTTGACTTCGAATGGTGGAGATGTCTCGCTGCTGTCAAGTACACGTGCATGCATGCCCTTGTGGAGTTGTTTCACCATGGTTAAAAATTTGCTACGACAGTCGAATTTAGACATGATCTGCAATAGCCCACCTCTGATGTGCGTATCAAATGTCTTTGTGAGGTCAATGAATGCAATATAGATCTTGCTGTATGTTCTCGATATTTCTTCTGTACTTGACACGCTGCAAATATCATGTCCACAGTTCCTTGACAAACTTTAAATCCACAGTAACTTTCCGGGAAGTGATGGTCTAGCTCAAGATGTGTGTTCAGGTGATTGAGCAGTACATGCGCTAGGATCTTTCCGACAATAGATAGCAGCAAAATTCTGCTGTGATTGGCACACTCCTGGCACTTGCCTTTTCTCTTGTAGAAATGTACTATTAACGCATCCTTCATATCCTGTGGGACTACTTCTTCAGCCCACATAGAAGTTCAGTGAGCCTCTTGGTGAGGCATGTTCTTGCCTCTGTAAATGCTTCTGCTGTTATTGCGCCAGCTCCAGGGGCTTTTCCAGGAGAAAGAGATTTGATGGCTTTTTCTACTTCATCTTCAGTTGTGATATCATCCATAACCATGTTCATTTCTACCTGGGGCCTGCATTGGCTGGTCTCTTCATTTATGGAGGATGGACTGTTGAGATTGTTGCAAAAATGTTCCGCCCACCTGTTGAGGATCTGAGCTTTCTCTGTTAACAGCAATCCATCGGCATTGCAAACTGGAGAGTTACTAGAAAGTTGTGTACCATAAAATGATTTCAGCGCTGCATAGAACCCTTAGAGGTCATGGTGCACAGCAAACATCTCTATCTTTTCTGCTTAGCCAGGAATCTTGTAACTCCGTGGGTCTCTTCTGAGCTATTCTTAGAGCGCTAGTGAAGGCCATTTTCTTGGACAAGACTGCTCCAAGATCATAGATCCCTTAAATATCTTCCAAAGGGACATATATACATAGGGATTACACTCTATTTACATTACTGAGGGAATGGTTTAACAAAAATTAGAATGTTTGAAAGTGGATAAAAGTCCTGGTTATTATGGTATTCGTTCAAAATTGCTATTTGATCTGATACTTGCTGGCAAAGCCATTCTCCAAATTTTATTCTAAAACTATTGAAAAGGGGATTATTCCAAGGGATTGGAAAGATGCAGGTGTGATCCCTTTGTTCAAAAAGGTCAAGAAATCAAGATCACATGGTATAGGTGGTGGAGTTGCCAATTGGATAGAAAATTGGTTAACTTAACGTCTTTATAATGGTTTAGAAGGCTGCAGTCTGTATACAACCAGCTTAATTTACATTACCTTGCTCTAAAAGCTATGTGCATCCAATTTTGTCTTAAATGCATTAATTGTCCCTGCCTCCACTACCTCCTGTGGCAATGCATTCCAAGCATTCACCACTCTCTGACTAAAAAAATATTTCCTAATATCTAATCTGGACCTCTCTTTAGTTAATTTGTTGCTATGCCCTCTTGTTATTGTAGATTGTATTTTGAAAAACTTGAATACACAGACATTTATGACAAGCTATACAACGTTCTGTGAACAAGACCGCAGCTTCCACAAAATCATTATGGATGACTCCAGCACAAGAATGGACTTCTGTCAAATAGGTGAAACCTATGAAGCGAAGTCGGAAATAGATTGGCTACTTTCTGCAAAACAAACTGGTTGTTCCATTGCAATAGTCTCTTCAAGAAACTTCACCGCAAGAGATATACGCACATAAGTCCTAGTGAACAACACCAACACAAAAAATCTATCCAATTGCAGAATAGCAACAGACGTGGCCGTTGCTGCTTCCTTCTGCACAGACAGCGACCTCTGACTTTTCCGCGTCAACTTCCACTTTAACATCCCCCTTGCAAAGCTACAGAGGCATCGTTCATACAAGGGCTCGAAATGAGTACTTAACCCCACGTCAGCTGCTGACCTTGCAGATAGTTTCAACCTTGCAGCATACACCACAAAGGACATCGACGCTGACTATGCGATCCTAATTAAAAACATCAAATCCAAATAAAAAACTGCCAGACTCCCAGCACCAAATCATATTAATAGAATATCACAAGCTACATGAGCATTTTTGGAAGAAAGACGTAAAATTACTCGCTCTTTTGCCAATAATGCAGTTTTTAATGCCCTCAGCTCAAAAACTCAAAGAACAAAGAAGACCACGATGAGTTTGCTTGCCAATTGCAGGGCCAGTCATCTACCTATGAGAACTGATGAAAATTGAAGCACAGCGACAGCTATCTGGCACCCATGAAACAGAAAACAACCACAGTGAAAACCACATAACTGCCTGTCCGACCCCCTTGATCTCAGGAACAACATTCACGATACCACAGACCGAAAACGTAACACCCACTTTTCCATCGTGGCAGAATACAGAAAACAATGGAAGCGAAGACGGGAACCGCAGTAACGTAACTGCCTCTGAGGAACAGCCACTTTTAACGAACAGGTCATCCAGTAATGTTTAAAATTATAAAATCACCAACTAGCGGTTTAGGGAAGTTTAAAAAACATTTATAGCTTAGTGGAAATACATTGTATTTTGGCCAACTACTTGTGATGATAATTTCCTTTTGTTGCATCCTTGGGTGAATAACTGGTTGCATTACAGACTAATAGAAAAGAAGATAAAAACCAACCAACTATGGGGATAGAGCCAAATTTATGTTTTTATATTACAAATAACTTTGACAAATTATTGTCATAGAGCCTCTTTTTAAAAAATCTGAAGTACTGTAACCATGTGACTAGTCATATTCTACTCCATATCTCTTATCAGATGTGAATGCTGCAAATTTGAATCTAACAGTAAATGATATCGCAGCTGTGGAGGCAAATGGTTTTTGTGGCGGCAGTTTAGCAGCAAGTGGAAACTACACCTTAAAGTTGTGCTGCTCTAGCACAGCCTCACCTTGCTATCCCAGAATTGCTATTGATGGACATGTTGTTGCTGAAAACCAGACAGATTGTGTTACATTTACATCTAATAAAACAAATGGTAGAGTGAATGTGACAAAATCATATTCAGTCTGCTCTTCGAATGACTACATTACACGCAGCAGTTGCTTGATAGAAGAAGGTAAGGTAGTTTGCTACTGTGTATTTCTAACAGTTATCATTTAAAGCTGAAGATTATGGTAGTTTATGCAGTAATGAGATTCATTATCTGTTGAAGAAACTGCTGAGATCATATATTTTATAGATGCATCTTGTCTGCATGTTTATTAAACTGCTTCATGGAAAAATTCATGTACATAAATCTGTTTTCATCATCTTCATACATATTAGTCATTAGCCATTCCATTAATTTTGTTTATGTACTGGTGTACGCATTTATACTAGTTGTATAGTTTTTAGCATTTTATATTCTATATATCTATCTTCATTTCACTTGTGTCGCTAGACATGGTGAGGTGTGACCTCCTTTGTTGCATTTATTTTTGGCAGGCGAAAATCCACTGGTGACTTGCCTGGTCAATCCCAGTATCTATACCAAATGTTCGGATGGTAGCCGCTGAAATATTGGGGGTGAAAGCGTAAATTAGAGCAAGGTAGACCCGAAGCCTGGTAGGTGCCATCTATGTTCTCCACTAACCACATAACCAAGACCTGATGTTATAGCTACACAGTCCCCTTTTTGCGACATATTCTCTGTGGGGCGAGAATCCTTAGAATAATTTGAGTAGATTTTTAGCTTGAATTTTGCCTCAGCAGAGGCCGTTAATCCTACTGTTTTTGATTTCCAACTGTCAAGGGATTTTTAACGTGCGCGTCACTGTACATGGGTGTCTTCTTCTTCTTCGTACGCTGTCAGACGTCAACCTGTATTTTTTTGAAAAAAACAGCAGTCATCCTGAGGCTATCAACACTGCCATAGAGCTTGTCTAGTGTTGCCACTGGTGATGGCCACATCTGCTTTCTGTGATCCTCGTATATCAGGCAGTTTTGCAGCAAATGTTCAGCAGTAATTTTCCCGGTACCACTCGTGAATACGTTAGTGTCACCTATCTTCAATTTATTGAATAGGTGGTACCTCAGTCTATTGTGGCCTGTGCGAAGTCTGAAGACCACGACCTGCTCTCTTCTGTTCAACTGGTAATTGGCATCGTTTTTTGTGTAGCCAGTTTGTTCTGTTTCCCATTTGGTCATGTATCTAGCTCTAATAAGCCTTTTTGACTCTTCGTAGGGTACACTAGGATCTGGTTGTGGTAGTCTTGCACCTTCTTTTGCCAGTCTGTCTGCCTCCTCGTTGCCTTGGATGTTACAGTGGGATGGAACCCACTGTACCACTACTCTTTTTGGTACGGACTGCTGGCATAGTTGACAGAGTACTGCTCTTAAATCATTAAGTTCAGTATTTTTCTGACATTTTAGTGCTGTGACTATGGCCAGGGCATCTGTAAGCAGGACTATATGGCTTTCATTTCTTTTGCCTGTCATCATTTCTTCTACTGCAGCCCTCAGTGCCTTTGCCTCCGCTCTGAAATTGATTGTGTATTTTCCAGTTGCCACTGACAGTGTTATTTTTCTACCATTTGGTAGGCTCAGGAATACCCCTGCCCCTCCGTTCTGTGTTGTGTTTGTTACAGAACCGTCGGTGTATGCATGGGTCCAGTCCATGCTTGGGTAGTTTTTCATTATGTACCTCAGGGTTATGTCTCTTCTTTCTTGTTCAGTCTGGCTGTTCTTGTTTCCAATACCTGGTATATTTTTATACCACCTCTGGAAATATATGCTGCCTCCAGGTAGGTTTGCGTACAGTAGGGATGGGATTTGGTGTTGTTAATGCATTCATTGGGTCTTCGTTCATCTTTGCTTTGGCTATTTCTGCAAAGTTTCTCCGCTTTAGTTTCCCATTTCCAAAATTATTTAGTCTCTGTTGCATTGGATGGTCTGTCAGTCTTCTGAGTTTTTCTGTTTGCTGCTGGGCTCTGCAGTCTTTTCTGTCGGTCATGGATTGCAGATTTGTAATCTTTTCAAGTTCTACAATTGGTGTTGACTTCATGCCTCCTGTTATAACTCTCATGGCTTGGTTTTGAAGTTTGCTAATTTTATCAAAGTTCGCCTTTGCTGCTGTTGTCAATGCCGCAATACCATACTCGAGAACTGGTCTCACTCTTCCAGTGTACAGTTTCTTTAGTATACTTTCGTCTGCTCCCCAGCTTGTGCCAGCAAGTTTCCTCATGATTGCCATTCTTTCTCTGGCTCTCATTCGGTTTCTCTCGATCTGACTTTTCCATGTCATGCGCCGATCAAATGTGACTCCCAGGTAGTTTGGGTTGTCGTTTGGCTGCAGGTATTTGCCGTTAAGACTTATTTTAGTGTTTTGGGGTTTGTTTGAAAGCGAGAATATCGTACATGGATTTTTTTTCTCATTTATTTTGACCAGCCATGAGTTCGCCCACTCCTTCAGCGATGTTAGGCCTGCTGCATCCGATTACTTGCTATGGTGAGATTCTTTTCAGAGGTCCACATAGCCAGATCGTCTGCAAACATGGAGCTGTGGACTCTTCTTGGTATATTCTCTGTGATGTTATTTATATACACTAGGAAGAGTGTGGGTGACAGTACTACCCCTTGGGGTACTCCCTGCTCAAGTGTCAGCTTTTTTGCTCATCTGCCCTTGTACTTGAACTCTGGCTGTTCTGTTTTTGAGGTAGTGGCTGATTCATCTGTACATTTTGCCACAAACTTCACTTCTTCGTAGCTTGACTTTAAGTCCCTCTTTCCAAACCTTGTGAAATGCCTTTTCTAAATCCACCCAAACCGCTACTGTGTGTTTTTTCTCCTAGTAAGCATCCTCTATTTCCTGGGCTATGAGAGTGATCTGATCCTCAGTGGATCTGTGCTGTCTAAAGCCTGCTTGCTGTGGAATTAGTATGTGTTTTTCTTCCAGATGCCACATCAGTCTGGTGTTTATCATACGCTCCATCAGTTTACCTACACAGCTCAGTAGACTGATAGGCCTGTATCCATTTGGATCTGTTCTATCTTTTTCTTTCTTTGGTACTGGTATAAGTACAGCGTCTTTCCATGCCGCATGGGTGTCTGAATCTCACTACTTAGAGATCAGGGGAAATTTTTACCACTAGGTCCTCCAACATATTTTATATTACTTTTGGTAAAGGTTACCATCCCAACGCAACTAGTGATTTATGTTTTAATTCCCATAAACATATTACAGTCGTTCAAGAGCCAGACATCATTTTAAGTGGGTGGATAACATCAGGAGATGGACTGGAAAAAGCCTCAGATTGCACCATTACTGCAAAAGATAGAGTACACTTGAGATCTATTGCAGCCAACCTACGATGCAGAGATGGCGATTGAACTAAACTGATCACAGCAAATTTAAAGTTTAAATATTGTGACATAATTTATATTTTCTCTAAGAGTATTTTATTTTTTCTATTTTCTGTTATTTGTCATACAGGTGTAGCCTATACCACTATAACATCAACATATTCTTCAACAACACTATCTGGTACATTTTTGTTTAGCTTGTGTAACCATTTTTCTGAAGTTGCTACTATACCCTGTTTTCATGAAATACAAGCTGTCGTTGTGGCGTTTAAGCTAGCTAATATACATGATTATTTCTATAATTTTATCCTAATTACAAGTAGTTACATTTTCTACTAGAGAAACATATTGTTCGTGGAGACAAATTGGTGACATCCATTTGTACCAAATGATAGTTTTTTTTTGTCCATCACAAGTGATGAAGACCACTCTCTTTGTTCAGCCGTGTGGACAGTCGTATCTCTTGCTGTGTCCGCTGAAATGGGTGACTTGCGCGGAGATTTGGATTAAAGTGAGGAAGAAACTGCGCCTTATGTCAACCTCACTCACAGAGCCTAAGCTACCTTTTGCCAGTGGCAAGACATTCATCGAGACGACTGGAGATAGCATAGGATGCAGATTTTGCCTCAGGGTTACCACCGAAGCCTTTCTGTAAACATGTAACCCGCAGGGTAGAAAGGTGGGAAGGCATCTAACGCAGTTTGTCGTGCCTTTTCGATAACCACAAGAGGTCGTATGGACAACACTCAGCGTGTGAGTGAGTCTGGCATCTCTCCCCAGCTGTATTCAGTTCATCATAGTAGCATCTAAAATTCCCACACGCCAAATTTGTGAAGGTGAACCGGCAGAACTAACCCGTGAGATACGACACAGGTATAACTAGTTTAAGCGTAGCGCCATACAGCCGGCGTCCAGACCAGGATAAACGGATGGAAGAAATCACAAAAAAAAGAACGAAATAACAAGTCCAGACGGAAAACAACTTCACGTTATCCGTGAACACAAGTGTAAGTCGTCGACTAGTGTGAATTCCAGGCAAATCCGTGGTCTGGCGGCATCCATAATGATCCAAAACAGTAGAGAAATGTAGACTCGCAGCCAGTTACGGCGCACCATCTTTTGTAACCTAATAGCTCAGTTCAGTGGTTAAAAAACAATTGAGTTCTCATGTTTGCTGTTAATTTTAACGAGGTCTTAAGAAATGTCTCTAAGACCATGTTAAATCAGACATGATGAGGTCACCACTCTCTACTTGATCACCTACTTATGTATCAGATTAGTTGCATGAAAATTAGAAGGTGTAGAAATAAACTACAAATGTGAATTATAATAAGAATAGCAGAACAATATTTAAATATTTTACAATATGTACACAAATTTCATTAAATATTTAGTCTTATCTCTTTGTGTATCTTAAAAGTAAATGAAACACATTATTCTTGCTGCTTTATTTCAATCTATGCTCCGTAGAATCCTTTAATTATTTTAATGAAAAGTTCTTCTTTGTCTTTGATTAACTGATGCTATGCTTTGAGTCCTGTGAGATTTACGAAGGAGACTGCCTTTCATATCTTCGCCGGTCCCCCACAGCTTTTTGAGCATGGTCGCTTCCCAAGGCAAGACTACCTCTCTTTGATCTGCATAGGTATGGCAGTCCTGCAGAATATGTTCTGGTGTTTGCTCGGGTGCTCTACAATCGCACGCGGTGTCTCTCATTCTGTGGAGGTGGACCTTGAGTCTACAATGTCCCGTTCTGAGTCTAAAAATCTTTGTGAATAGCAATTATTGTTGCGCTCAGCTGTGCTAGTCCATCATCTATTGGGAAGCAATCAAGTAGGCCTCCAACATGCATTAGCAAGATAAGTAGGTCATCTGTTATATATTTGGAGAATTGTCTGTATAATGCCCTCTATAAAGCAATCCATTTTAAGCATATAGATTCAACTGTGTTCTTTATAAAAATACATTTTCAATTTATTTATTGACACAATTTTTAATTTAGCAGTTGTTATAGCATTATCTTTAACATCTAATTTTAAAAGGCAATATCCCATTTTGTATAAAGGGCAAGTTAACCATTTTGGCATTGAAGTCTCTATATGCTTAATAGATGTATGGTTATGCAAGACAAAACCCTATAGATAATATTGCAGCTCAAGATAAAATTGAATTGGTTGAAATACCCCTGCCTTCCTCCTGTTGGTTTCAGGCATGTCGACTTTTATAAGTATTTTACCATTGAGTTGAAGTGTGCAACCTCAGGGGTTTCATTTCTGTCACCACCTGATCGTGGGAATGGCTTTGGGAGAAAACCCTATGAAATATGTGCATTCTCTTCTGTCCTCAGTCGTCTTGACCATATCCGCTTAGGATGAAAGAGTGAGGCTGACGTTTGAAACCATCCTTCACTATAATCAAATTCACGTCCAAGTCATAATTCCCAAATGGAATTGTCTAAGATGAAAAGCCCCAAAAGGGTGTCCTTGATATTTGGTGCAGGAAATATTTGCACCCTCATGGATCGTACAGAGGCTAATAGACCTGAGAGAAGATCAGCTCTGATTGCCAAAGAGCTTGTCAGATACAGAATTTATGTAGCTGCCCTTGCTGGGCAGAAAAGGGCCAAATTACAGAAATTGAACCTGGCTATAATTTTTTCCTGGAAAGGGCGTTGAGTCAAAGACTGATGTGAGTCGAGTGTTGGCTTTGCTATCAAATCGAGCTTTATTAGTGGGCTACCAATTGCTCTAAACGGGATTAATGAACGTCTAATGGTGCTGAGGATAGCCGTGACCAGAAACAAACAAGCCTCGATCATCAGTGCATATGCACCAACTATGAGTAACTTGGAAGACACAAAGAAAAGTTCTATCAAGATTTGGAGACACTAATCGACTCTGGACCAAAGAAAAATAAGTTGATCATTCTTGGTGACTTCAGTGCTTTAGTGGGTGATGACTTTGTTTCATGGGATGGGGTGATTGATAAGAATGGTTTTGGTAGCTGCAATATTAACGGTCACCTACTTTTGAAGATGTGTGCATCAAATGAATTTTTGATTACTAATACAGGGTTTCGTCTCCCCAACCACAATAAAACCACTTGGATGCATCCATGGTCAGGGTATTGGCACCTAATTGATTATGTCATTGTTCGCAGACGGGATCTTCAGGATGAATGCGTGACAAAGGCTACATGTGGAGCAGAATGCTGGACAGACAACAGACTGGTGATTTCTAAAATGAACTTTGGTATCCATGCTCCAAGGCTCCCACAAAGCACTAAAACTTCAAAGTGTCTCAATATCTTCGATCTCAGAGATAACTGCACATGACAATCATTTGCTCAGACTCGGGCAGATCAGCTGGAGACAATGGATAATGCCATTGCTGACAATAAATTAAATTGGACCGCTTTTATCACAGCGGTTTATTCTACTGCCGTTGTTGCTTTCGGTACCTCTACACACAACGATCAGGATTGGTCTGATGAGAGCTTTGAATTGATTATGCCACTAAACGAGATGCACTGCACCCACCATGCATACTCTTATGATCCTCATCTGTGGTGAAAAAGAATGCCTTCACAAGAGCTCAATCGACTGTGCAGTGACAGCATCGTGATATGCAGGATGCATGGCTTAGTCGAAAGGCTGAAGATATTCAGACTTTTGCTAACAGGCATGATATGAGGAATTTTTACAGTGCTCTGCAGGCTGTTTACGCTCCATATAGATCATATCTGGCATTGCTCTTAAGCGAAGATAGAAATTATGTAAACACGTAGAAAGATAAGCTACTGGTAAGATGTGCTGAACATTTTGCTAATGTTCTTAATAGACCCTCTAAAGGCAATTAATCATTTACTGCAAATAGTAATGAATAAGAGAATGGATGAAACTCTTACTAGGGCTGCTATTGATCTCCTCTCAATCCATAAAGCTCCGGGAACTGACACCATCCCAGCAGAGATCTACAAAGTTGGTGGCCAAAAGATGGTCGAGGAAATTACTCATTTATATGACATCATGTGAAAGATAAAGAGCATTCCACAGGAATTCAAATAGGAGTCCATTGTTCATTCAATCTGAGAAATTTCAAGGCCAAAACCCAAATTCACAAGGTGACTGCACCTGAATTACATTGTTACAATGATTGTTCGTTGAATTCAAATACGAATGTTAACATTCAAGAATACATGGATCGGTTTGCCACAGCTTTGGCCTCACTATCTTTATTGCAAAGACAGAGGTTCTACATCAACCAGCCCCAGATATGGCCTGTTCAGAACCTTCAATCACAGTATACAGCCACTGTCTAAAAAATGTTGACAGGTTTACGTAACTTTGCGGTACTCTGTCCCGGTTATTCACATAGATGATGAGGTGAATACAAGAATGGCTAGGGAAAGTGCAGCATTTGGCTGACTTCATAGTAGGGTGTAGGATAGGTGGGGGTCAGGACTCAATCAAAAAGGAAGGTCTACGCTGCAGTTGTACTACCTACCCTTTTATATGCGTGATACCTGGATGATCTATAGTCATCATGTCGGGAAATTAAACCACTTCCACATGAACTGCCTGTGGAAACTACTGAGGATTAGATGACAGGACATCGTTCTAAATACGGATGTTTTAGCACGATCGGGCATGTTAAGTATATACATCATGATATGTCCAACACAGCTGAGATAGAATAGCTATGTGGTATGCATGTGAGATCAAAGTCTACCAAAAGAGTTGCTCTATGGTAAACTGCAAAATAGCAAGAGAGCAAGTGGTGGACAGCGGAAATGAAACAAGAACATGCTTAAGAGATCACTGGTCCAGTGTGGTATTAACCATGTTAACTGGGAAAGAATCGTCACAAATCGCAGACTGGTGCAGCACTATTGCGGAGGGTGTTCAGAGACATGAGGCATCAAGAATAAATGAGGCTATACAGAGACGATTACTCCACAAGTCAGCTCACATCAACCCTACTTCAACCTTGGTGGGAGGGGGTGTCCTATATCCTTGTACTAAGTGTGACAGAAAATTCAGGGCTCCAATTGGCTTATTTGGCCATCTTCAAACGCATGCGAACAGTGAATGTTGGCAAAATGGCCCTCATTGATTATTATGGATGAACAACAGTGGTACAGTATATTGTTGCTAGTGACTACAAGAAAATAATGAGAAGTGTTTTTTCAGATGGACATTCGTTTGTTTGGGAAATTTTGAGCAGATATAGGTGGCCCAGTATTATGCTGTGGCCCTTTCTCATGCGGAAGATTGCAGTTTGCTGGTGTCTTTGTAGCTGGTGGATTGGGTCTAGACTGTTACTCTCTCCCATTTATTTCTCCCATTTTATTTTAGACTGGCTGTGAATGATAGTTTTAGCCTCCTTATATGGCGCTTTATGGGTGTTCCATTTTTCAACCTGCTTTGGAAAGTGCATCAGCTCTCTCGTTTCCCATAATTCCACAATTAGAGGGAAGCCACTGGAGTGTGAATTTTGAGATCTTTTGTATGGCATTTAGCTCTGTTCTGATTTTATGTGTTATGTCCTCAGTTGTTGTGTTCTTTACCGATTCGAGTAGTGCTTTACAGTCTGTGAAGATCACTATCCTGGTGTGTTTGTGAGCTTCCAATTTGGTGACAATTTTCAGTGCTTGGAGTAGTACCATTAATTCTGCCCTCAGACTAGAGGACGTTTTCCCTGTTGAAAAGGACTTTTGGTTATCTTTCCATTATTTTGTCAAATAAAGATGCTTCCACCACCAGTTTTTGCCGCTCTTTCTGCAGATCCATCTATGTACACATGTGTCCATCATTCTTTGGGGCTCTATTTGCCTTCAATCATCTTTTGATCATTGGGGGGTGGGGGGGGACGGGGTGTGTGTGGTTGCGTGTTGATTTAAACTTTATCTAGATAGTGGTTTTGGCTCCTCATAGCTTGCCAGCATTTCCATTTCTGTGCTTCTGCCTGGGAGGAGGTCTCTGTGACAGCTATGTATTTGTTGTGATGTGTGTGTGTGAAGTTAGTCCTTTTCAACATTTTTTTTCCCTGGATTTTGGTGTTTGGCCTGTATGGGATGGTTTATCGTGCGTCACAATATCTCGCTGTGCACGAGCACTTTGGTGTGTTTTTCCATTGTCTGGATTGGGGTACTTTTCAATCCTGTGATTAGTCGGAGGCCTACGTTTTGCACTTTTGTTAGGTGGTCTGTATTTGTTTTGGATGCTGTGTCCCAGACTGACATGCTGTATTCCAAAACTGACCTGACTGTCCCTGTATAGACATTTTTGAGAATGCGACTGTTTGGTATTCATGTGTGGCTTCCAGGTGAGCCTTTTGTCTAGCTTTGCCCATTTTCCTGATGCCCATTTTCTTATCATATTTAGTGCTCTCTGCATTCTGTGTTTAGCAGCGAGTAGGGTTTCTGCAGCATATAACAAAATATATATAATTTAATAATATGCAACAATAAGATTCTTTATGGGACAAAACCTGCTAAAAAAGAATGTTGACGTGTACTGAAGGAACTGGGAAAATCATTTCACACAGCAAATTGAACATCGGTCAGTTAATTCAAAGAGATACTCTGTTCTGATCCCGAGGCACTCTGTCTTGTCTTGTACAATTGAGTCAACCGGCTACAGCAAATTGAATATCAGTCAGTTAATCCTAAGAGATCGGAGAACTCTATTCTGATCCCGAGGCACTCTGTCTTGTCTGGTACAAATGACTCAACCGGCAACCTAATAATAGGGAGTTGGATCAATATTCTTGAAACTGGACATGGAGATTGGTCCTCTGTGGCCACGTGCAGCAGCACAAACAAAGTGGGGTAACATTGACAGTAGCCCAGAGATGAGTTCTCTTTTCTTTGTAAGGAGCCACTTCCCTGGAATCTGCTAGTCTTGTGAATTGTTGTTTTTGAAGGTCCATGATGAGTAACTTTACTCTTTTGTGTGCCCTGAAAAGGAGGTTAGTTGACAGGTTGCAGTAGTTTTCTTCACATCTGGAGCAGGCTGCTCACACAGGTGGTTGGGCTATGCTTCACTTTACCCGTATGTCCCTCACTACTATGGGGATCACATTGATCCCCACCTTATTAGACTTATGAAACGTTCTGTTTCCAGTGAGAACTTCATGGAAGTAGATGGAGTCTTCATCAGTATGTTCACCTTACCTTGAGTAACATTGTTTGATCAGTATGTTTTACCCGACTAGACGTTAGTCCCGTCTCCCCTCTAGTCTGGAGATAGGGACCATAGGCTTGTAAAGCAGTGCGTCTCTGGCAGCTATCGATGCACTTCTGACAACTCTTGAAAATCCCAAGGAGACTGAATTTTTTTTCAGGTCCTACCCATATCCACAGCAGGTCTCAGAGATGCACAGCCTCTAGTCAATAGAATAATGTAGGTAAGGAATGTTGGCAAATTGGATCCGTAACTGTGGGAAAAGAGTTGACTCTGAGGGCTGGGTCAATCAAACCGGAATATCCAGTAAGACTGGGATTGGCCTGGATTCGACAAAGTCAACCATTGGTAGTCAGTGATCCAATTTGGTTGGCATTCAATAGCTGTCTCAGGTAACTAGTATGGACCAGGAGAACCGAACTGCCTAATTAAAACAACGCATTGTGACAATAACTACCATCTCCCTGTACAAAAAGTAAAAAGCGTGCTATTGAGACTCAGCTGAGACTGAGATCTGTTCACGCATTAGATGATTAATATCTTCATTGGTCTGTGGGCACAAGTCCTGGCGGCCCCCTTCCTGGATAGGGTCAATTCAAAAATACTGTTGGATCTATGATCTACCAATTGGAATTAAATTAGTATGTGCAGAGAAATCATGTAGATGGGCCCAAGAGACCTAAAATACAATCTTGCACAACAAAGCAATTGCAGCCTTCATAAAAGAGAAGAAGAAGGGTATAAGAGAAAGCTGGCGCAAACTAACCAGCTCTTTAATTAAGGGGAAAAGATACTACAGGACTGGAATCTCACTAAAACGCTAAACGGCAACAAAACAGAGAGATCTAAAACCATGTTACATCCGACAGTATGTCAGGTGACGGGCAAAGCGGCAGCAGACCTAATGGTCAGAACTTATCAATCAGAGAGTAATATGCAAATTTCAAGAAATAGAGTTAAAAAGTAAGAACACAGATCAGAGCTAACCAAAAAAAAACCACAGCACAGGCACTCCAACAGAATACATGATGGCGAAGTTCACCCTTCAGGAGCTTGAAGACAAAATTAAGAAACTAAAGGAGAGAAAAGCACCAGGTGCAGATGTTATCACAAATGAATTTCTCAAACACCTCAACTTCATATGAAAAAAAGTTCTCCCTTGAAATTTATAACCAGAGCTGTCACGATGGTACTGTTCCGGCACTCTGGAAGGAGACTTACATCCAACCTATTTCTAAACCAGGAAAAGACAAACACAATCGTAAAAAACTACAGGCCCATGTCTCATTTGCTGTGTGTGGAAACTAATGGAAAGACTGATAAATAAAAGACTCACCTTATATCTTTAGACCAACTTGTGACTCGCCTAAACTCAAATAGTATGAAGGCAGCATATTAACACAGAGGACCAATCAACATATCTAACACAGGGCATAGAAAAATATTGCGGACTCAAGCCCCACCTCCACAGAATGGGTCTCAGAGACACTGCCATGTGTGATTGCAAACACCAGAACATTTTCTACCTTTGCAGACCAAAGAAAGGCAGTCTGGTTCAGGGTAGCAACCATGCTCGAAAAGTTGTAGGGAACCAGGGAAGACCTGAAATGCAGTCTCCATCGTAAACCTCACTGGACTAGAAACACATCATCAGTTGGTCGAAGAAAATGGAGTGGCTGGCTTATTTTATTATAATTAAAGCAAATTAAAAGTTTTGACAGAGACTTCCTTTAAGATGATAGAAATATAGGCACAGTGTCTTAAAAATATTTAAGCACGTCTCACAGAGTTTCAAAAAATAATGTTCTGTTTATTTTCATTAGCAATGGTAGTTATTCTCTTTTTCATATTTCCCTAGGAAAGTTCATTTTCCTGACATAAGAATCACACACATCTCTCCATAGACATGTATTAATTCTCTTAATATCTTAATAGAATTAAGTTAAATATAATCTATTAGCTCCATTATTGACTCATAATGATCGACGCAACACACTTGGCGCAGGACAAACAACTTAAGCTTCCCACAATAATCAATGACACAAGTGGAAATAAATTTAACTAAACTAACTAACTAATCTATTGGCTTAAATATAATATTAACAATTGTTATCTTATTGCAGTAGGTTATTTTACATTGTTTGCCATACAGATGTAGTCACCACAACCACAGCAACAACAACCAATTTATCAAATGGAACTGGTATATATTTTTCCTATTTTCTTTACTCTCCATATACCTCCGTGTTGTTACCCTGCTTGTAGTACATGCTGGTTGCTTTGGTGGATGTTAAGATTACCTGACACACGTAAATATTTTAGCACTTGTGCTATCTTAACTACGTCATTTATATTTCTTTCTTTTATTTGAAGTTTTTCTGAAGTCGGGAAACCTTTGGCATTTGTGTGCATTAGTTAGCATGTAACTCTGTCAACCAAATCAGTATTCTTGGTATTTGTAGGGAAAAAAAATGTAAATATTGATTTTAATTTTAACTAAATTCCTGTGCCGATGTTCTCCTTGGTCTGCTTCTACCTTGCTTGCCAGGGATCATGTCTTCCACTATCGTTTTTTCTAGAATATTGTGACGTTTGATGTGGCCAAAGTATTTCAGTTTCCTAGACTTATAGTAATATTGTTTACTAGCCAATTTTGGTCTATATCAAGCTTCTTATATTGAAATTAGCAGTATCTTCAGATCATCATTTAAGCAAAATAATGCATCTTTTATCATAGTCATAAGGAATGCGGTCTTCATATTTTCACTTATTATTTCCTGGTAGTAGGTTATCATGTGCAAACTGGAAAAAAAATTAAAGAAAAATATTTGTCTGTGTGCGTACATGTTTGCACTCACAGAGGAAAAATGGAACCAGTGTAAATTCATCATAAAATGTTCGTTCGTTGATGAAATTTAATGACAGTTCGCACAGTAGTAGTTGTTCCCTTTCTTTCTAAATTGCTCATAGTCAAATGATTTTTAGATGTCTTCATTAGATGATTATGAACTGGTGTGTGTAGGCCTAGCATTTTGTGAGAGTTGTAAGGTTAATACCAACGACATGATTTTTTCATTATTTACTAGAACAAATATATATTGTATTAGGTATTAGTATAGCTTATTGGCTAAGGAGTGTAACTGAAATAAATAACATAATTAGTATGGCTAAGTCCAGGCAAAATGCGGCGAAGAGTGGAGTGTCAGTGTGTGATTTGTGTGGTCAATGTTAGTATTAGTGTACGGATAGATGCAACATTGGAAGATGAAGTAAATGTTAAATGTAGGTTATGTAGAGTAGAAGAGAGGTAGGCTCGAATGGAGTGCGATATTAAGACACACAAGAAGAGATAGGAAGAGATAGATAAGAGGCAGATCAAAATAGTAGTGAAACAAGAGAAAAGAGGAAATTTTAAAGAAGCTGCAGTTGAGTAGTCGAGATGATGAACTAAAACCACTGTCAGCTAGGTATGGGTTGGAGAACGAAATAGGAATTGGAAGTAAGGGAGATTCAAGTGAGGAAACAGTACAGGGCAGAGAGCTTTGCAGAGAAGTATGCAAATATAAGTGAGGGTTCAGTATTGGTAGTAGGGGATTCAATGGTGAGGGAGGTTGGCAGACATTTGTCTAAACAACACAAAATGTTTGAAAAAATGGATATTTGGGGGAGCAAAAATTGAGGATAAAGAGGATAGATGACAGAGCAAACAGTCATGTTGTGGTATTTTTAGAAACTAATAATGTAAAGAGAGATGGTACAGAAATAATTATGCAAAGATACAAGAGTCTTATAGAAATACTTCAGGAAAAAAAAAAAGTTTAGAAAGGTCTCAATGATGGGCATTTTAGACAGCAGATCTCTCCAAATGTAGGCCTACCTTGACGGGGTTGGAGAGCTTGCGTGTCCCAATGATCCAGGGGGCTATGCCGGAGGGAATTTTACTCCTGTTAGGGTCACCCAAGCCGGACAGGTCCTTGGAGAAGGGCCAGACTAAGAGGCAGAGGAGCAGGTTTAGCCCTTTAGGTGGAGCTGAAGAACCCACCGGCGAGTGGTACACGCTCTGGGCTAAACCAATCCATTGCCACTTTGTGGGTTAAATGCATTCTTGCCTCGTTCTTTACTTTTCTCTTCTATCAGTGATCCAAATGGATGTAGAAGAGATGCAGGCCAGCGGACATTGCACCTCTGCCCCTTTGTGACAACCTCCCAGGTGGCGGGGAATGCTAGGCGTACCATTACTGCAGAGGAGCCAAGAATACTAAAGGGGAGTAAGGAGATACCCCACTCACATGTTGATAGTTTTTTGTCCATCATAAGTGATGAAGACCACTCTCTTTGTTCAGCCGTGTGGACAGTCGTATCTCTTGCTGTGTCCACTGAAATGGGTGACTTGCGCTGAGATTTTGATTAAAGTGAGGAAGAAACTGCGCCTTTTGTCAACCTCTCACAGAGCCTAAGCTACCTTTTGCCAGTGGCAAGACGTTCATCGAGACGACTGGAGATAGCATAGGATGCAGATTTTGCCTCAGGGTTACCACCGAAGCCTTTCCGTAAACATGTAACCCGCAGGGTAGAAAGGTGGGAAGGCATCTAACGCAGTTTGTCGTGCCTTTTCGATAACCACAAGAGGTCGTATGGACAACACTCAGCGTGTGAGTGAGTCTGGCATCTCTCCCTCAGTGCCTCTGCCTCCGCTCTGAAATTGCTTGTGTACTTACCAGTAGCGAATGACAGTGTTATTTTTCTGCCATTTGGTAGGTTCAGGAATGCTCCTGCCCCTCCGTTCTGTGTAGTGTTTGTTACAGAACCGTCGGTGTATGCATGGGTCCAGTCCATGCTTGGGTAGTTTTTCGATATATAGCTTAGGGTAGTATCTCTCCTTTCTTTTTCAGTCTGGCAGTTTTTTGGTTATAATACCTGGTATATTTTCTACCACCTCTGGAAATATATCCTGCCTCCAGGTAGGTTTTCGTACAGTAGTGATGGGCTTTGGTGTTGTTAGTGCGTTTATGGGATCTTCGTGCATCTTTGCTTTGGCTATTTCTGCAAAGTTTCTCGGCTTTAGTTTCCCATTTCCCAAATTGTTTATTCTCTGGTGCATTGGATGGTCAGTCAGTCTTCGGAGTTTCTCTGACTGCAGCTGGGCTCTGCAGTCTCTTCTATCGGTCATGGATTGCAGTTTTGTAATCTTTTCAAGTTCTACAATTGGTGTTGACTTCATGCCTCCTGTTATAACTCTCATGGCTTGGTTTTGAAGTTTGCTAATTTTATCAAAGTTCGCCTTTGCTGCTGTTGTCAATGCCGCAATACCATACTCGAGAACTGGTCTCACTCTTCCAGTGTACAGTTTCTTTAGTATACTTTCGTCTGCTCCCCAGCTTGTGCCAGCAAGTTTCCTCATGATTGCCATTCTTTCTCTGGCTCTCATTCGGTTTCTCTCGATCTGACTTTTCCATGTCATGCGCCGATCAAATGTGACTCCCAGGTAGTTTGGGTTGTCGTTTGGCTGCAGGTATTTGCCGTTAAGACTTATTTTAGTGTTTTGGGGTTTGTTTGAAAGCGAGAATATTGTACATGGATTTTTTTTCTCATTTATTTTGACCAGCCATGAGTTCGCCCACTCCTTCAGCGATGTTAGGCCTGCTGCATCCGTTTACTTGCTATGGTGAGATTCTTTTCAGAGGTCCACATAGCCAGATCGTCTGCAAACATGGAGCTGTGGACTCTTCTTGGTATATTCTCTGTGATGTTATTTATATACACTAGGAAGAGTGTGGGTGACAGTACTACCCCTTGGGGTACTCCCTGCTCAAGTGTCAGCTTTTTGCTCATCTGCCCTTGTACTTGAACTCTGGCTGTTCTGTTTTTGAGGTAGTGGCTGATCCATCTGTACATTTTGCCACAAACTTCACTTCTTGGTAGCTTGACTTTAAGTCCCTCTTTCCAAACCTTGTGAAATGCCTTTTCTAAATCCACCCAAACCGCTACTGTGTGTTTTTTCTCCTAGTAAGCATCCTCTATTTCCTGGGCTATGAGAGTGATCTGATCCTCAGTGGATCTGTGCTGTCTAAAGCCTGCTTGCTGTGGAATTAGTATGTGTTTTTCTTCCAGATGCCACATCAGTCTGGTGTTTATCATACGCTCCATCAGTTTACCTACACAGCTCAGTAGACTGATAGGCCTGTATCCATTTGGATCTGTTCTATCTTTTTCTTTCTTTGGTACTGGTATAAGTACAGCGTCTTTCCATGCCGCATGGGTGTCTGAATCTCACTACTTAGAGATCAGGGGAAATTTTTACCACTAGGTCCTCCAACATATTTTATATTACTTTTGGTAAAGGTTACCATCCCAACGCAACTAGTGATGTATGTTTTAATTCCCATAAACATATTACAGTCGTTCAAGAGCCAGACATCATTTTAAGTGGGTGGATAACATCAGGAGATGGACTGGAAAAAGCCTCAGATTGCACCATTACTGCAAAAGATAGAGTACACTTGAGATCTATTGCAGCCAACCTACGATGCAGAGAGGGCGATTGAACTAAACTGATCACAGCAAATTTAAAGTTTAAATATTGTGACATAATTTATATTTTCTCTAAGAGTATTTTATTTTTTCTATTTTCTGTTATTTGTCATACAGGTTTAGCCTATACCACTATAACATCAACATATTCTTCAACAACACTATCTGTACATTTTTGTTTAGCTTGTGTAACCATTTTTCTGAAGTTGCTACTATACCCTGTTTTCATGAAATACAAGCTGTCGTTGTGGCGTTTAAGCTAGCTAATATACATGATTATTTCTATAATTTTATCCTAATTACAAGTAGTTACATTTTCTACTAGAGAAACATATTGTTCGTGGAGACAAATTGGTGACATCCATTTGTACCAAATGATAGTTTTTTTTGTCCATCACAAGTGATGAAGACCACTCTCTTTGTTCAGCCGTGTGGACAGTCGTATCTCTTGCTGTGTCCGCTGAAATGGGTGACTTGCGCTGAGATTTGGATTAAAGTGAGGAAGAAACTGCGCCTTTTGTCAACCTCACTCACAGAGCCTAAGCTACCTTTTGCCAGTGGCAAGACATTCATCGAGACGACTGGAGATAGCATAGGATGCAGATTTTGCCTCAGGGTTACCACCGAAGCCTTTCCGTAAACATGTAACCCGCAGGGTAGAAAGGTGGGAAGGCATCTAACGCAGTTTGTCGTGCCTTTTCGATAACCACAAGAGGTCGTATGGACAACACTCAGCGTGTGAGTGAGTCTGGCATCTCTCCCCAGCTGTATTCAGTTCATCATAGTAGCATCTAAAATTCCCACACGCCAAATTTGTGAAGGTGAACCGGCAGAACTAACCCGTGAGATACGACACAGGTATAACTAGTTTAAGCGTAGCGCCATACAGCCGGCGTCCAGACCAGGATAAACGGATGGAAGAAATCACAAAAAAAGAACGAAATAACAAGTCCAGACGGAAAACAACTCCACGTATCCATGAACACAAGTGTAAGTCGGCGACTAGTGTGAATTCCAGGCAAATCCGTGGTCTTGCGGCATCCATAATGATCCAAAACAGTAAAGATGGCGCCGTAACTGGCTGCGAGTCTACATTTCCCACTCACATGTATATGCTACGTTTCTGGCAGGACGTGACGATCCTGGGACACAGACACACTGGACTGCCTCTCTTCTGGGATACTTTAAAAATGGGTCCATAAGTTCATATAATCATCATCACACATCCCTTCGAGCAAGACCACAGTCTGCCCAAGCAACGTTAAGGTGCTGAAGGCGGAGGCAACCAGCCAAAAGGCGCACCACAGGAATCAGGATGCCACGCAAATACGCAACATGAAAGTATGCCTATATCTGCAAAACGTTATGGCGCTCTGCCTGTGGTGGACAACCAGGCAGGTACAGTGCCGGGTCCCCTGTCTCGAAAGGGCCCAAACTTTATTACTGGAGGTCCTTCTCGGATGCCTCGTGGAGTCAGGAGGCACGAGAATAGAGCTACTGGCCAAACAAAACCAAAAACAAAGGAAAGAACACTGAAAATAATGCACTGGAATGCTGAAGGCATCAGTCAACAGCAAAAGAGATGGTTATAGTAAAAAATTAGAGCTTGAGAATATTCAATATGAAGAGCAAGTAAAGTATGTTGCTTGCAAGAAACGCATCTCAATAAAGATATAGCCTTCAAAATTAGAGGATACCAGTGCTATAGGTCTGACCAACGAGACAGGCATAAGGGTGGAATACTGACACTTGTGAGAAATAGCATCAATGCTTATCAGCAGGAAGCATATATGGAGGGGGCAGAATATCAGATGATGCATCTCAAGACAGAAAGTACAGAATTCCACCTTCTAAATTATTACTGTCTGGGTGATCGTCCACTGGCACTGAATGCGATTGCAACAAAGGAAAGACTGATTGTGTGTGGAGATTTCAATAGCCACTCGCAGAGCTGGGGCTATGATCAAATGGATAGGAGGGGTGAGGAGCTAGAAAACTGGCAGGATGACAATGGACTTATCTTGATTAACCAGCCAACAGACCCATCGACCTTCTACTCGAGATCATGGCACACCACTTCTACACCATATTTGGCATTCGACTCACCATGCATGGAATGGAACATTACACGCATTGTAGGGAAACAACTTGGAGGTAGTGACCACAGACCAGTATTTCTAACTATTGAAAATGAATATGTCAAGGAAAGTAGTACCCTGCCTCGGTGGAATTACAGGAAGGCAGACTGGTCAATGTACCAGCATCGGTCTAGTGTGCTGACTAAAACTCTAACAACAGGTGAAGACATAAATAAGGTAGTCGATAATTTCAGCAGATGCATGCTACAGGCTGCCCATGAAACAATACCTAGAGGGGCCAGCAAACAATTTAGGCCATACTGGAATAGTGAATTAGAACAACTGCTACTGCCGAAGACGGATGTGTCGGACCGAAAGGTGCAAATATCGCAGTCAAACTGTAAACTAGCGACACATCGCATTCCGTTCTCTGGACTACATCCCGCTACTTACAAAGCCCTGTTCAGGGCTTAGTAGCTGGAGATTGAGGACGAATGAAGAAGAAGAACAACAACTGCAAAACAAGGTAGAAACATCTAGAAAGCAAGCAGAGATTAGTCCATGTCAAGAACACCACCAAAAATATCAACATGCTAAGGCCAAATTTCAAAGGGAAAAGTTGAAACCCAGAAGAAGAAGTTGGAGAGAGAAAACAGAGTCTCTGAACTTTGAAAAGGATACCAGGAAACTGTGGAAGTTGGTAAAACAACTTAATGATGAGAAACACAAAGATTACATTAAACAAAGATGGAAACATCCTCACATGCAAATAAGCCACTGATTACTTTGCAGACTCTTTTGCAAAAGATAGCAACATTGAAGTAGACAGAGAGAAACAACGAAGTGTTCGTGAGGAATGACAAAATACAGAGCAAGATGGTGCCATACACAAAGAAATGGAGACACCAATCACATACAAAGAACTGGAGTTTGCAATATCCAAATTGAAAAGGAGAAAGCTGCCAGGAACAGACGGAGTGTCCAATGAGATGATCAAGAACTTGGGAACAGCAGCAAAAACAAAGCTGCTTCAGATCTTCAACATTTGTTGGACATCAGGTACAGTCCGACAGACCTGGAGAGAAGCAATCATGATACCACTCTCAAAACCAGGGAAAGACAGTTCCATGGCATCCAGCTATAGACCAATCAGCCTCACAAGCTGCATATGTAAAACAATGGAACGTATTATCAACCTAAGGCTGCAGTGGTATCTTGAGAGCCAAAACCTTTTTGTGCCACAGCAGGCAGGATTTAGGAAATGCAACTCCACTGAAGACCAGGTAACATACCTCTCACAAGAGATCGAGGACGCATTCCAGGACAAGAAATTAGTATTAACAGTATGGATACACTTAAGGAAAGCTTTTGTTAAAGTTTGGAAAGAAGGACTTTTAAAGAAACTGAGAAATAATGGAGTAATGAGTAGGATGTACAAATGGATAAAGCATACTTACATAACAGAAGAGCCAGAGTCCAACTAGATGGCCTCAAGAGTAAGAGCGTCATGGTGTGCCTCAGGGAGGGGTTCTTTCCCCTACACTTTTCATAGTCTTCATCAATGACTTGATTGCTGAGCTACCACAAGGAACAAAAGTTGCAATATATGCAGATGACTTGGTAATATGGTGTACAAATGAGCAAGCAACAGTGGCCACCAGAATGCTGCAAAGAGCTATTGATGCCTTGACCTCATGGACAAACAGATGATGTGTAAACATTAATACAGACAAATGTAGCACTACGCTTTTCACCCTCTCCCAAAAACAAAAAGCTGGAGTTATCAAGATAAATGGAGAACACCTCAAAGAAGATAAACAACCCACCTATCTTGGAGTTACATTTGATGATAGGTTGACATGGAGGGAACACGTCAACAAGGCAGCCAAAAAAGCCAGGAGAAGTTAGCCATCCTGAGAAAATTAAGTGGAACCACATGGGGAGCTAGTGGAAAAATACTTAACAAAGTTTGCCAACAAGGTATACAGCCACATCTGGAATATGGGTCACCAGCGTGGTGCCCCGCAGCAAACACTACCCTAAAAGAGGTGGATAAGGTGCAAAATCAGGCACTTAGGGTCATTACAGGAGCAATGAAATCACCTATATTGGAGATGGAAAAAATGGGAATTATACAAGCATTAAGAGAATGCAGAGACACAGAGGTATTAACACAGGCAGAAAAGTTCCTCTGCATGCCGAGCCATCCAATGAAAGACAAGATTTCAAAATTTAGCAATGGGAAGATTGAAAAGAAGTAGTTTTATGCATCAGGCGAAACGACTTAGCAGGCAAATTATGGATCTACCTGAAGTTGACATCCCCCTAAAGTCTGCCAGAACAAACTCCTTGGAGAGAGGAGCACGGACTATCAGTATGCATTCAAACAAAACTGAAAGGAATATTAGACAAGGATGATCTGGGGTAGTTGTCTCGCTGCGGCGACTCAATTTCAACCAGTGTTCGTAAAGCGATCTCAGTCCCGCCAGGCGGAGCGATAGCGCGGGCTTGCGGAAAACGCTCGCCTGCCTTTCCCCGTAGTGCGAATTGGGTGCGGTTTGTGGTAGTGGCTCCTCCACCGAGGTGCGCTAGTCTGGTCCGTATCAGGAAACGTGGTCCGTCCGTGGTGATTTATCTAAGGCTTATAGCAGAGCTCGACAGTACGTCTCGCTGGTGGTCCGACTCTCGCAAAGAGCTTGTGACCGGCAAATGGAAAGCAGGAATCGTTGCCTCGAGGCCCTGCGTTCTCCCTACGGAGAAGAAGGGCCGGCAGGCCAAATTGTGTCTCTAGTCCCAGTGAAATTCGTCGCCGAGGTCGTTGGGATCCGTTCTGCACAGAGCGCTGCCATCCCTCCTCGAGCGAGCCCGGTCGGTCGGTCGGTCGTCTGGTGCGTGTGGGAGGCCCCTGTCAGGCGGTCCTAGGTCGACGGAGTGAGGGACGGGTGGAACAACCGTCCGTCCGTCCCGTCAGTCGGTCCCTGCGGCCGTCCCAGTGAGGCTTTTTACACACCCTTCCTCCGCCGACCGGTGTGCGCAGTACGTACGTCTCCGACAGATATCTGGTTGATCCTGCCAGTAGTCATATGCTTGTCTCAAAGATTAAGCCATGCATGTCTAAGTTCACACTGTCTCACGGTGAAACCGCGAATGGCTCATTAAATCAGTCGAGGTTCCTTAGATGACACGATCCTACTTGGATAACTGTGGCAATTCTAGAGCTAATACATGCTTACCAAGCTCCGACCCTCGCGGAAAGAGCGCTTTTATTAGTTCAAAACCAATCGTCGTTTCCCCTCGCGGGGTTGCGGCGTCCCCACTGGTGACTCTGGATAACTTTGTGCTGATCGCATGGCCTCATGTGCCGGCGACGCATCTTTCAAATGTCTGCCCTATCAAATGTCGATGGTACGTGACATGCCTACCATGTTTGTAACGGGTAACGGGGAATCAGGGTTCGATTCCGGAGAGGGAGCATGAGAAACGGCTACCACATCCAAGGAAGGCAGCAGGCGCGCAACTTACCCACTCCCGGCACGGGGAGTTAGTGACGAAAAATAACAATACGGGACTCTTTCGAGGCCCCGTAATTGGAATGAGTACACTTTAAACCCTTTAACGAGGATCTATTGGAGGGCAAGTCTGGTGCCAGCAGCCGCGGTAATTCCAGCTCCAATAGCGTATATTAAAGTTGTTGCAGTTAAAAAGCTCGTAGTTCAACACGGCTAACACTGAAATGATTGACATGCCGAGACCACTCTTCTGGAGTCTAACATGGAACTGGTGCTGGACTTAGACCCCCAGAATCTGGGGTTATGTCCCCTGTGGCTCGGTTTTGTCTGCATCCAGTGTTTGATAAAGGAATTGACGGAAGAGCACTATCAGGAGTGGAGCCTGAGACCTAAGTTAACTTACCACGCCAATACTGCAGAATGACTATCAAAAAGTACACCTTAGTGGGGTCTAATAGAGAACATGTGCTGGAATTAGACCCTCGAAAATCTTTGGGGCTACCCTTTAAGAAACTTGACTATCTCGCTAAGGGAATTGACGAAAGGGCACCACCAGGTGTGGAACCTGCGGCTTAATTTGACTGAACACGCCAATGCTGTAGAACAACTGACAAATTGAGAGCGCTGCCGTTTGGGTCTAATAATGAACGTACGCTGGTATTAGACTCACGGACGACAAGTCAGCTCAAATGAAAGAACGCTACGGAAATCGTGTTTAACTCCGCAGATTTCAAATACCTGGTCATTGACAAACAAAAGCCCTCAATAAATTCGTCTGACCAAATAGTGAACGGGTGCTGGAAATAGATCTGAAGACAGGTCAGTTTTACCCTACAAATGACAGGGCGTTGCTACGGAAAACCAGCTCAAATCGAGAGGAGCCGCAGACACTTTGGTTCACGTACCAGGCTGATAAGCCAAGGGCGCGAGGCTACCATGTGGGGGATTACGGCCGAACCCTTGAAAGCCGCAATCCCGCCCAAAATCTCAGCACCACTGCAATGGGAGGCTCCTACATGCTCGGGACCTGGGGCTTGCGCCCCAGCCCTATCAGGTAGAGCCACAGTAAGAGGTCCTTGCCGCCCGCAAATCAAAGCGGGCGGAAAACTGCTTGATACTCACCCTATACGGCGATGGGGTGCGAAAAACACCAACCAAAGACTTAGAACCTGGTCGGGGTGTCGAAAACAGTAGAGCAGCCACCACACTGTGAACTGTCAAGACTCAACCACTGACCATGAGAGTTGTCCGCACACCAGGCGATCAACATCTCTGTGACATTACCAGGCTTGTCCTCTGGCTAAATGCACTCCGGTTACGATATCTACCTCTGTACGTTATCAGCCATAACTATCATGCTGGACGCAGAAGAGATGCAGACCAGCGGACATTGCACACCTGCCCCACTGTGTCAACACCCCAGGTGGCGGGGAATGCTAGGCGTACCATCCCTGCATAGAAGCCAAGAAAATAAAGGGAAAAAGAGATACCCCACTCACATGCAAATGCTACGTTTCTGGCAGGACGTGACGATCCTGGGATACAGACACACTGGACTGCCTCTCTTCCGGGTAAACCAGTCCATCTCATATATCACATACCATCATTGCACCCTATAGACACGAGTAGTGAAGACTCGATAGTCTGGAAAGACAACTTCCATAGGAGAGAAAACTCTGATCGTAAACAACTGCTGCCTTGCAGATAGGCTGGGGACAGCCAAAGGCTAAGGAGGGCATCCCTACAGAAACGCCTGTTGAAATCGGATGCACGGGGCCGCAAGCCTAACAAAACAGTGCAACGTAAATCACAGTATGATGGCAGCACAACCTATTCGAAAAACGTATGGCGCTCATCCTGAGGAGACCCGCCAGGCAGCGATAGCGCCGGGCCTCACGCCTCGAAGGGGCCCACCCTTGACTACTGGTGGTCACCCACCCATGTGTCGTGGAGTCAAGGCACATGGCTATGGGGTAACGTCTATTGGCCAAAACTTCAAGACCCTCAGAATACTACAGTGGAATGCGGAGGGAGTCATTAACAAAAAACTTTCCCTAACACACCACCTGCATGAAGGTAAGATTGACGTGGCATGTATCCAGGAAACGCACCTCAACAATAACCATAAATTCTCAATCAGAGGATACCAGACCTTCCGTCTAGATAGAGAAGGTCACAAAGGAGGGGTCCTGATACTGACCAGAAACAGCATACCGAGTAGCGCGGTACCTGTCAATCACACCGGACAAGCAGAAATTGTAGGAGTTGACATAATGGCTCTAGAGACGAAACTCCGCATTTTCAATCTGTACGGACCACCAAACAGAGACCTATCGCTCTCGAGTATGGAGGTCAGAGACTCCAACTGCATAGTAGTTGGAGATTTCAACAGCCACTCGGAGAGATGGGGATACTCTGACACAGACAGTAGAGGTGACGAAGTGGAAGATTGGGAGATAGATGCAAATCTCTCCCTAATCAATAGGCCGGAGGATAGCCCTAGCTTCTATTCAAGAACATGGCATACCACCTCGACTCCAGATTTGGCCTTCTCCACACAGGACATACACTATAAAATAGACCGCCAGGTGCTAAACCAACTGGCAGGTAGCGACCACAGGCCGATCAGGCTAACCATTGACATGGAAGTAGGCCCACAGGAAACAAAACCGCTCCCACGTTGGAATTACAAACGAGCCGACTGGGACAGATTTGCAATCCTGACAGATGGGCTGTGTGAAACCATCAACACACGAAACACCAAAATGAAGCCCATGGTAGAGAGCCTAAGCAAGGCAATAATGCAAGCCGCCACTGAAACCATCCCAAGAGGAGCTAGGAAAAACTATAAGCCCTACTGGAATGATGAGTTACAGAAAGTGGAAGATGCAGTAACTAATGCGAGGAACATGGCAGAACGAGAAAAATCCGTGGAGGCAAACATCGCCCTCAAAGCCGCCGCGGCGAAGTACAAACACACTCTCAAGCAAACAGCAAGAGAAAGTTGGAAAAATAAAACGGAAAGTTTAAACCTGGACAAAGAAGGGAACAAGCTATGGAAGCTAGTCAGAGCCATGAACGACGAAACCCCGTCAAATAAACAAATTACTATCAAGCAAGGCGAGAACTTGATCACAGGTAAGAAAGCCGCAAACGCCTTTGTCGATCACTATGCCAGAGCAAACCACATCGAGGTCCCTGCAGATAAGCATACAGACATTAGCGAAGAGCTAAAGGGGCACGAAAACATAAATACGGCTCCTGAAGAGCACATGATGGCCAAACTAACAATGCGCGAAATGGAAGAGGCTATGAGAACACTAAAGAGAAGGAAATCTCCCGGAAAAGACGGGATAACAAACGAAATGCTGATGGGGCTGGGCCAAACAGCGAAGGAAAAACTACTATCAGTCCTGAACCAAAGCTGGAAAAGGGGTATTGTACCCCAGGCATGGAAAGATGCAATACTGGTACCAGTACCAAAAACAGGAAAGGACAAAACAGATCCGAATGGATACAGGCCCATAAGCCTACTGAGCTGTGTCGGCAAGCTGATGGAACGGATGATAAACACCAGACTGATGTGGCATCTGGAAGAAAAACGAATACTAATTCCACAGCAAGCCGGCTTTAGACAGCACAGATCCACTGAGGACCAGGTCATCCTCATAGCCCAGGAGATAGAAGATGCCTACCAGGCACAGAAACACACAGTAGCTGTTTGGGTGGATCTGGAAAAGGCATTTGACAAAGTCTGGAAGGATGGACTTAGAGTCAAGCTAAGAAGAAGTGATGTTTGTGGGAAGATGTACAAGTGGATCAACCACTACCTCAAACAAAGAACGGCCAGAGTCCAAGTACAAGGGCAGATGAGCAAAAAGGTGACACTCGAGCAGGGAGTACCCCAAGGGGGAGTACTGTCACCCACACTCTTCCTGGTATATATAAACGATATTACAGAGAATATACCAAGAAGAGTCCATAGCTCAATGTTTGCAGACGATCTGGCTATGTGGACCTCTGAAAAGAATCTCACCATAGCAAGAAATCGGATGCAAACGGCCCTAACATCGCTGGAAGAGTGGGCGAACTCATGGCTGGTCAAAATAAACGAGGAGAAAACCACGTGCACAATATTCTCGCTCTCATTAAAACCCCAAAGTACCAAATTAAGCCTAAATGGCAAAATCCTGCAGCCAAACGACAACCCAACCTATCTGGGAGTCACATTTGATCGGCGCATGACATGGAAAAGTCAGATTGAGAGAAACCGAATGAAAGCCAGAGAAAGAATGGCGATCATGAGGAAACTTGCTGGCACAAGCTGGGGAGCAGACGAAGGCATACTAAAGAAACTGTACACTGGAAGAGTGAGACCAGTTCTCGAGTATGGCATCGCGGCATGGACAACAGCAGCAAAGGCGAACTTCGATAAAGTTAACAAACTTCAAAACCAAGCTATGAGAATCATAACTGGTGGAATGAAGTCAACGCCAATTGTAGAACTTGAAAAGATTACAAAACTGCAATCCATGACCGACAGAAGAGACTGCAGAGCCCAGCTGCAGTCAGAGAAACTCCGAAGACTGACGGACCATCCAATGTACCAGAGGCTAAACAATTTGGGAACTGGAAAACTAAAGCGGAGAAACTTTGCAGAAATAGCCAAAGCAAAGATGCACGAAGATCCCATAAACGCACTAACAACACCAAAACCCATCACTACTGTACGAAAACCTACTTGGAGGCAGGATATATTTCCAGAGGTGGTAGAAAATATACCAGGTATTGCAAACAAAAACTGCCAGACCGAAAAAGAAAGGAGAGATACTACCCTAAGCTTCATAACGAAAAGCTACCCAAGCATGGACTGGACCCATGCATACACCGACGGCTCTGTAACAAACACTACACAGAACGGAGGGGCAGGAGCATTCCTGAACCTACCAAATGGCAGAAAAATAACACTGTCATTCGCTACTGGTAAGTACACGAGCAATTTCAGAGCAGAGGCAGAGGCACTGAGGGCGGCAGTGGAAGAAATGGTAACACACAGTGAAAATGAGAGCCATATAGTCCTGCTGACAGATGCTCTCGAAGTAGTCACAGCGCTAAAAAGCCAGAAAAACACTGAGCTTAATGACTTAAGAGCAGCACTCTGCAAACTGTGCCAACAGTCCGCACCAAAAAGGGTAGTGGTACAGTGGGTTCCGTCACACTGCAACATCCAAGGCAACGAGGAGGCAGACAGACTGGCAAAAGAAGGTGCAAGGCTACCACAAATAGATACCAGTATGACGTACGAAGAGTCAAAACGGCTTATCAAAGCCAGGTACATGTCCAAATGGGAAACCGAACATACTGGTTACACCAAAAACGATGCCTATTACCAGTTGAACCGAAGAGAGCAGGTCGTTGTCTTCAGACTTCGCACTGGCCACAACAGACTGAGGTACCACCTCTTCAACAAATTGAAGATAGGGTGTACCGACGAATGCCCGTGCGGTACTGGTAAAATGACCACTGAACATCTGCTGCAGAACTGCCCGACATACGAGGATCAGAGAGAGCAGATGTGGCCATTGCCAGTGGAACTGCAAGACAAGCTCTATGGTAGTGGCGAGAGTCTCAGGATGACCGCCGCTTTTTTCGAGAAAATAATGGTTACTGTCTGACTGTGTACGCAGAAGAAGAAGAAGAAGACAAGGATGAACAGAACAGTGTGCAACGTAGGATAGTGATCCTCAATTTTCTGGATGAAGAATACCCACAAGACCTCTGGATCAGAGTATACACAGATGGGTCAGCACAGAATGCAGTAAAGAATGGTGGAGCGGGAGTGTACATAGAATACCCAAACAACATTAGGGATACAATCAGAGTACCAACTGGGAAATTCTGTCATATATATGATGCAGAAATACAGGCAATCAAGGTAGCAACTGAGAAACGTTTGAACACCAAAGTCAGTTCACAACCTGTAGTATTTCTTACAGATGCACAAGCACTTAAATTTGAGAAATTTCCAGATTTACAGGCTCTACTGTCTGAATTGAGTGACCAGCGCAAGATTGTCATGCAGAGTGGATACCTTCTCATTGTGGAGTACCAGGAAACAAGAGAGCAGATTGACTGGCAAAGGAGGGTGCTGCAGACGAGCAACCAGATGTGCCAGTTACATACCAACAGAAGATAAGGATGATCAAATCAATCAGAAAGCCACCAACAGTAACACCAGACGATTACCATAACATGAACAGAAAAGAGCAAACTGTTGTGCTGCGCCTTAGAACAGGACACAACCGACTCCGCAGCCACATGTACACAAAAATGAAGATTGGCAACTCAGCCATGTGTACATGCGGACAGGCACCCCAGACAGCAGAGCACATACTACAAAACTGTCCAGAATATGATATACAGAGAAAATCTCACTGGCCCATAGAAACAACACTGGAAGAGAAACTTTATGGACCTGTATGTGAACTACAAAAGACAGTGAAGTTTATACAAGAGACAACATTGCAGATATAGGCAATATTTTAAAGCGAACGAAAGAAGAACAAGAAGATTTGAACAACTCCCATTTGCCTCTTTATCTTAAGTACAAGTGATCCCTGAAGTGTAAATCTAGCTGTAATGATACTCATATTGCAGATTGCATTTGTTACATTTGTAGCAGATCTCACTGTTTTCTAGGGTTATTCTAGCTTAGAACATTATCACACTCATCCACATCATCATGACCACACACTGCAAATAATATAGCACACAGCAGATGGCATATCTTCTTCTTCTTCATACGCAGTCAGACAGTAACCATTATTTTTTCGAAAAAAGCGGCGGTCATCCTGAGGCTGTCTACACTGCCATAGAGCTTGTCTTGTGGTTCCACTGGTGATGGCCACATTTACTCTCTCTGATCCTCGTATGTCGGGCAGTTCTGCAGCAGATGTTCAGCGGTCATTTTCCCGGTACCACACGGGCATTCGTCGGTTCCACCTATCTTCAATTTGTTGAATAGGTGGTACCTCAGTCTATTGTGGCCAGTGCGAAGTCTGAAGACAACGACCTGCTCTCTTCTGTTCAGCTGGTAATATTCATCGTTTTTGTTGTAACCAGTATGTTCGGTTTCCCATTTGGTCATGTATCTGGCTTTAATAAGCCGTTTTGACTCTTCGTACGTCATACTAGTATCTGTTTGTGGTAGTCTTGCGCCTTCTTTTGCCAGTCTGTCTGCCTCCTCGTTGCCTTGGATGTTGCAGTGTGATGGGACCCACTGTACCACTACCCTTTTTGGTGCGGACTGCTGGCATAGTTGACAGAGTGCTGTTCTTAAGTCATTAAGCTCAGTGTTTTTCTGGCTTTTTATCGCTGTGACTACGGCAAGAGTATCTGTAAGCAGGACTGAATGGCTTTCATTTTCTTTATGTGTCACCATTTCTTCTACTGCCGCCCTCAGTGCCTCTGCCTCCGCTCTGAAATTGCTTGTGTACTTACCAGTAGCGAATGACAGTGTTATTTTTCTGCCATTTGGTAGGTTCAGGAATGCTCCTGCCCCTCCGTTCTGTGTAGTGTTTGTTACAGAACCGTCGGTGTATGCATGGGTCCAGTCCATGCTTGGGTAGTTTTTCGATATATAGCTTAGGGTAGTATCTCTCCTTTCTTTTTCAGTCTGGCAGTTTTTTGGTTATAATACCTGGTATATTTTCTACCACCTCTGGAAATATATCCTGCCTCCAGGTAGGTTTTCGTACAGTAGTGATGGGCTTTGGTGTTGTTAGTGCGTTTATGGGATCTTCGTGCATCTTTGCTTTGGCTATTTCTGCAAAGTTTCTCGGCTTTAGTTTCCCATTTCCCAAATTGTTTATTCTCTGGTGCATTGGATGGTCAGTCAGTCTTCGGAGTTTCTCTGACTGCAGCTGGGCTCTGCAGTCTCTTCTATCGGTCATGGATTGCAGTTTTGTAATCTTTTCAAGTTCTACAATTGGTGTTGACTTCATGCCTCCTGTTATAACTCTCATGGCTTGGTTTTGAAGTTTGCTAATTTGAT
Organism: Ariolimax columbianus; assembly: GCA_036924085.1. Classification (NCBI taxonomy): domain Eukaryota; kingdom Metazoa; phylum Mollusca; class Gastropoda; order Stylommatophora; family Arionidae; genus Ariolimax; species Ariolimax columbianus. Next base: position 8,030,255 of record JAVGWX010000019.1, on the reverse strand, counting down.
CAAAGTTCGCCTTTGCTGCTGTTGTCAATGCCGCAATACCATACTCGAGAACTGGTCTCACTCTTCCAGTGTACAGTTTCTTTAGTATACCTTCGTCTGCTCCCCAGCTTGTGCCAGCAAGTTTCCTCATGATTGCCATTCTTTCTCTGGCTCTCATTCGGTTTCTCTCGATCTGACTTTTCCATGTCATGCGCCGATCAAATGTGACTCCCAGGTAGTTTGGGTTGTCGTTTGGCTGCAGGAATTTGCCATTTAAACTTAATTTGGTATTTTGGGGTTTGATTGAAAGAGATGGCATATTTATTATATAATACTCATACCAGAAAAATGAGTAGTGAAATTACAAACGCAATACAATACATATCAATTTAACTAAGTATTCCTATATTATATATATGTTAATATAAATATTAACAAAAGCGGAAATTTTAAGCATTAGCTATTGATGGAATTCAAAACTTTCAGAAACCCGGTTCTATTGCCTACTCACATCACACACACATCTCTTTAACTGCATCCTCAACACACCTTATCAAAAACTTACTCACTCAAATCCCCTCAGGCGGGTGATCTGGACATACCTCGTATACAATGTGCCCTGCTTGCAACATACATTCAGATTATCTATTTATACAAAACTCACACACCTATTTGAGCGATCCTGTTCTATCACTAACATTCATACAACAGTCTATCAATCGCTCCTCTATCTAAGTCGGTGAGTTAAACAGACTATCTAAATTCAGTCTCTCTCTCTCTCTCTCTCTCTCGCTTTCATCTCCTCTCCATCCAGCCTCTCTCATCCAGCCTCCTGAGCTAAACTTTGTCTCGAGTTATATACACTCAAGCCGAATCAGAGCTGACCAATGGATCTAGGGGGATGGCTCTGTTAGTTGCCATTGGAACGAAATACTTTGCACACCTGTCACTCATCTATAGCAGCAAGCTCTGCTACTATCCCGTCTGTCACTCATTCTCCCCCTACCCAAATCGGAACGCCAGTGGTCAGCTCCTACCTGTCCACATTCTTTGCCCCAACTCTGTTTTTCTTTGTTGAGACGGTGAGTGACCTTGACACGCATTCAGGTAGCTTTAAGCTTTAACATGTTCAGGTACCTTTATTATCAGCAACCACATCACCCCTGTCCTAAACTCTCTTGCTCCGGCGGGAACTGTTACACATTTGGAGGAAAGTTAACATTTGAAGTTCAGGAAAGAGTCATCACTCCAATAGTGAAAATAGTGTATGATCGTTATTTCGAATGCAAGATTGGGGACACCAAAACAAGGCATGCTTGGACCCCACTCATAAGTTGCTTCAGTACGTGTGCAAAACATTTTTACTTTTTTTATGGTGTAGAGAGAGCGAAGAGTCACACAAATGACAGTTACTTCTGCATGGTTCCATCTGTTTCTGCAGGTACCACAGAAAATAGAAGTGGACAATAGTTTACCTGAATTTACAATTTATTCTCCGTCCAGTTATGCACAGTGAAAGACTTATTGTTCCTGGACCTCCAAATGAGTTTTCCATTGATTTTGTAGTTTTAGTACTTGTACGGGTTGATATATAAATAAATACTTCAGTTCTTTTGCTGATCAATAGAGATCAGTACTCGTGCTTTTCAAATTACCTAAAAGCATTCAGCAGTCGTAATATCAAGATATCAAATTACTGGTACTGTAATATTTAAGTATCAAAGACGGAGACATAAGAATAATTAGAGTAAGCAGACATTAGAATTAAACTTCTTCTTCGTTTTCAGCGTTTTTCTTGAAAAGGGCATTTTGTTACATTGTTTTGCAGTTTAGAGCAAGACTGTGATATCTGTGCCTTTTGACCCGACACACACCCAGTGTCAGCATGGCACAATTTTGGAACTGGGTTGGCCTTCAGTCTTCGATCCCTATTCTCTCAGCCAGACTGCATGAAGCAGCCTGCTTCAAAGACTTCCACTTGGTGGCGGAATAGGACCTTGATCTGCTCTGGTTGGCTGACGCTGATGCGAATAGCCAAATATGAGTCACTGCCCCCTTTTTAGAATTAGTTACTAAAAGGGCATTTCTAGCGAATAATACTGGAAATGTTATTAAGCAAACCCACGCTTAACGTGCACGTACACGCGCAAGGATCTTGCTGGCAATAGATAGCAGTGAAATTCCGCTGTGATTGTTACACTTCTGGTGATTGCCTTTTCTCTTGTAGATATGTACTATCAACGTATCCTTAATTTCTTGTAGGACTACTCCTTCAGCCCACTTGGAGCAGAAAAGTTCATAAGCCTCCTGGTGAGGCATGTTTTCGCTGCTGTATGCACTTCTGATGGCATTGTGTAAGCTCTAGGGCCTTTTCCAAGAGAAAGATATATGATGGACTGGTCTACTTCGGTGATGATATGATCCTTGACTGTTCATTTCTACTTGGGGCATGTTTTGGGTGTCCTCTTCATTTATGGATGATGGACTGTTAAGAATGTTGCAGAAATATTCTGCCCACCTGCTGAGGATCTGAGCTTTCACTGTTATCAGCAATCCATCAGTGTTGCAAATTGGAGAGTTACCAGAGGGCTGTGGACTATAAAGTGACTTCAGAGCCACGAAGAACTCTTTCAGGTCATGGCGCACAGCAAATACCTCTAACTCATCAGCCCATCTGCTTAACTCCCTGAGTCTCTTCTGAACTTTTCTTTGTGCACAAGTGAAGGCCGTTTTCTTGGACAAGGACAATGTGTAATTTTGAAGAGCCCTGTGTGCTTGATGCTTTGCGTTGAAAAGACTTAATTTCACCATCATTTTCGTCGAACCAGTCTGGATGCTTTCGTGTGGATGGACCAAGGTGTTTTAGCACTGTAGAGTGTCCCTTAGGGTCACACAGTTTTGGTCAATGATGGAGTTTCCAAGCTGAAACTCACCCAGTCTGGTTTCAAGCTCAGCAGCGAAACATTTTCTAGTTGGTTACCACTTGAACTTCTCCACATTTAGTCTCCCTGGTGCTTTTGTTCCATGAGGATGCCTCTTGGGTTGTACTTTTAGACTCAACTTGGTTATCACAAGATGATGGTCAGTCCAAGATTCTACGCCACACACACAATGATAGGACCTGGGATGGATCCACGTTGTCCTTTTTCTAGCTGGGTGTCGAAAGTTGGTGTTGGAAATGATAAGCTCATTTGCGGCACATGTCTTCAGTAAGAGTAGGCCGTTGCAGCTAAATATACCTATGTTATTTTGAACAATGATGCCTTCCAATGCAGAGTAGTCTGCACCAACTCTGACATTAATAAGCTGGATATGGTAAATCCAAATGTAGTGTTGTGCCTTTTCTCTACGAATTGAAGGACAGGCTTAATATATTTAGAGCAAATTAGATGCTTTGACGCAGACTTTCTTTAAGAGGGCATAATATGGACACAGTGGCTTAAACATGTTAACGTACAGGTCACATTTAGTATTTTCAGTAATAATAATGTTCTGTTTTTTTATTTATTTTCCCATTAGCAATGGTTGGAAGTCATCATCTTTTTCATATTTCACTAGAAAAAGTCAATTTTCCTAACAAAAGAATCACACTGCTCTAGCCGCATTACGTAAAATGAATCTATTAGCTTAAACTTAATATTAACAATTGTTATGCTATTCATAATGCAGTACCCGGTAGGTTATTTTATCTTGTTTGCCACACAGATGTAGTCACCACAACCACAGCAGCAACAATCAATTCATCAGATGTAACTGGTACATATTTTTCCTATATTCTCTACTCTTCATATACTCCAGTGTTGTAAACCTGCTTTTAGTACTTGCTGGTTGCTTTGGTGGAAAATAAAGCTAAGCTCAAACACATCAATATTTTAACACATCTATCTTAACTATGTCATTTATATTTCTTCCTTTTATTTGACAGTTTTATAGAGTAAGAAAACCTAGGGGATATCTGGGCACTAGTTATCTTGTAACTTAAATTGCCCATAGTCGCATGTTATGGGTGATTCCATCATTAGATCCAGCTGCTCCAAAAATGACACTCCAGAAGAGAGACACAAGAAGTTTTTTATGCATAACTAAAAGTTGCAGTCTGAGGTGAATTTTGAAGGAGATTCCAGAGAAAGATTGGTCATGTGGTAGTTAGGATATACTTTTGCACGAGGTTAATGAAACTGATTGGGTCAAACACTGTGTCAGGAATGGAGGAATGAGATATGCACAAACTTACCAGTGCATTGCCAATGTACAACAGTTGCTGTTAAGCCAGAAAGATCAAACCTCCAGCTCATCAGATCCAAAGGGAAATTTTAAGAGATTTAAACATTTCACAGTCATCGATTTGAGAGATTATCCAGTAAGATTTAAAGCTGAAATGTTTTAAAAAATGTAGAGCAACTGAACTAACAGAAGCTAACAAAGCAGCAAGTGATCACTACTAAACATATGTTATATGCAAATTGTATATTTATTTGGTTTACTGATGAAAAGTTGTTCACTGCATCTACCCAAGTAGATGAGTATGAAAACTTCCAATCAGAGGACAAGGAAGGAGAAACGGAGCTGAGAATAAATGCTAAATGGAAACGTATAATTACTAGTATGTAAGTAGCAAATAAATCATTACCAGATAAAGAACTTAGGAAAAACCAAGAATGGATGACAGATGACATCTTAACTAAAATGGAAGATAGAAAGAAAGCTAAAAACACTCCTGCATATTCATCACTAGACAAAGAGATACATACAATATATTGGCTGGCCAAAGAACAGTGGTTGGATGAAAAATGCAAGGTAATAGAAGACATGGAAACACAATACCAGAGAAATGCATATAGAAATAAAGGAAACAACAAACAAGACACAAGTAACCATCCGAGATAAGAATGGTGCCATTTTGATGGAAGAGAATGGCATTAAAAAGATGGGCAAAATATACAAGGGAACTTTTTGAGGACACTCGCGAAGCCAAACCATCAACATATTATAATGAAAGACCCAGCATCCTCAGATCAGAGGTCGTAAATGTGATAATAACTTTGAGAAAAGGGAAAGCAACAGGGCCGGACTCCATAAACATATAAATGATAGAGGCCCTAGTGGAATTTGGTATAGATGTACTCACTGATCTGTGTAATGACATATACAAAACTGGATGCATACCAACAGACCTGAAAACATCTAAATTTATAACACTCCTGAAAAAACCTCATGCAACAGAATGTTCAGACTTTAGAACAATAAGCATAATGAGTCACACAATTTAAATACTACTCCCTATCACAGCCACTACCCCAGGGAAGTAAACCCTTAGAAAATGCAGGAGGAAGCAGGCACTTAGTTAAATGAATGCTGAAGTTGGATGCACTGGGCTGACAGGCGCCAAAATAAAAACTATAGTTCAATGCACAGCGCCTTGGAAATTAGAGAAATAAAGGCAAAAACAAAACAAAACAAAAAACTGCTCAAGATCATACAAGACAGAATAAGAGGTACAGTAGAGAGGGGAGGGAAGTTTAAAAAAAACAATTTGGTTTTAGAAAATTTAATGGAACAAGGGAAGCCATTTTTTGTTTGCAAACTCTGGCAGAAAAATATATAGAAATACATAATGACATTTATATTTGCTTTGTGTACTACCAGAAGGCTTTTGACAGAGTCCAACATGAGAAATTATTTAAATGTCTCCAAGAAATAGATGTAGATGGTAAAGACATAAGACTGCTAGGTAATCTATATTTGGAACAAACTGCTACAATAAAAATCAGGAAAGTTATGCTCTCCAAATATAAATGTAACAAGAGGTGTTAGACAGGGATGTGTATTATCCTCTTGTCTTTTTAATATCTTGACAGAACAAATATTTAAACAGACAAAGGGGATGCCAGTTGGGGCATGTTTTGGATGTCCTTTTCATTTATGGATGGTTAAGAATGTTCTGCCCACCTGCCGAGGATCTGAGCTTTCACTGTTATTAGCAATTCATCGTTGTTTGCAAACTGGAGAGTTACCAGAGGGCTGTGGACCATAAAGTGAGTTCAGAACCGCGTAGAACTCTTTGAGGTCATGCCGCACAGCAAACACCTCTCTCGTCTGTCCGTCTGCTTAGCTAGGAATCTTGTTACTCCCTGGGTCTCTTCTGAACTTTTCTTTGAGCACAAGTGAAGGCCGTTTCTTGGACAAGGACAATGTGTAATTTTGAAGAGCCCTGTGTGCTTGATGCTTTGTGTTGAAAAGACTTAATTTCACCATCATTTTCGTCAAACCAGTCTGGATGCTTTTGTGTGGATGGACCAAGGTGTTTTAGCACTGTTGAGTGTCCCTAAGGGTCACGCAGTTTTGGTTGATGCTCTAGTTTCCAAGCTGAATCTCACCCAGTCCGTTTTCAACCTCAGCAGCGAAACATTTTCTAGTTGGTTACCACTTGAACTTCTCCACATTTAGTCTCCGTGGTGCTTTTGTTCTATGAGGACGCCTCGTGGGTTGTACTTTTAGACTCAACTTGGTTATCAGGAGACGATAATCACTCCAAGATTCTACGCCACACACTCAACGATAGGACCCGGGATGCATCCGCGTTATCCTTTTTTCTAGCTGAGAGTCAGAAGATGGTGTTGTTAATGATAAGCTCATTTGCGGCACATCTTCAGTAAGAGTAGGCTGTTGCAGCTACATTTACCTATGTTATTTTGAACAATGATGCCTTCCAACGCAGAGTAGTTTGCGCCAACCCTGGCATTAATAAGCTGGACATGGTAAATCCAAATGTAGTGTTGTACCTTTTCTCTACGAATTGAAGGACAGACTTATTATATTTAGAGCAAATTAGATGCTTTGACGCAGACTTTCTTTAAGAGGGCATAATATGGACACAGTGGCTTAAACATATTTACGTACAGGTCACATTTAGTATTTTCAGTAATAATAATGGTCTGTTTATTTATTTATTTTCCCATTAGCAATGGTTGGAAGTCATCATCTTTTTCATATTTCACTAGAAAAAGTCAATTTTACTGACAGAAGAATCACACTGCTCTAGCCGCATTACATAAAATGAATCTATTAGCTTAAACTTAATATTAACAATTGTTATGCTATTCATAATGCAGTACCCGGTAGGTTATTTTATCTTGTTTGCCATACAGATGTAGTCACCACAACCACAGCAGCAACAATCAATTCATCAGATGTAACTGGTACATATTTTTCCTATATTCTCTACTCTTCATATACCCCAGTGTTGTAAACCTGCTTTTAGTACTTGCTGGTTGCTTTGGTGGAAAATAAAGCTAAGCTCAAACACATCAATATTTTAACACATGTGCTATCTTAACTATGTCATTTATATTTCTTCCTTTTATTTGACAGTTTTATAGAGTAAGAAAACCTAGGGGAAATCTGTGCACTAGTTATCTTGTAACTTTATCAATCAGATCAGAATTTTTAGTATTTGTATTTTTAAAATATTGCTATTGAAGTGAAGGTATGGCTGGTGTTGAGAGCTGTCTTTTCCGTGGCTCTAGCAGGTTTTATTTTTGTTTTCTATTGATCTTTCTGTCATGCTTGCAATGGCCAATTATATTAAATGTCATTTATATTTCTTCTTTTTATTTGAAATTTTTCTGGAATCAGGGAGCATTTGACATGTGTGTGCACTAGTTATCTTGTAACTTTATCAGTCACATCAGTTTTATTTTATTATGTTTAATAAAAAATGTGGATGTTGATTTTATTTTAATTAATGTCGTGTGTCCATCTTTTCTTCTATCTGCATCTACAGCGCATGTCAAGTGCCATATCCTCTGGCATCATTCTTCCTAGACCATTGTGGCGTTTGATGTGACCAAAGTATTTTTGTTTCTTAAACATAATATTGTTTACTAGCCAATTTTGTTCTGTATCTAGATTACTGTATTGAAATTAGCAATTTCTTTTGAGCATTATTTATTCCAAATAATTCTTGTTTTTTTTTTTTACGAGCTATACGTAATGCTGTCTTCTGATTTTTTACTAATTATTTCCTGGTAGCGGGTTATCATCCACAAATTTGAAAAAAAATTTCAAATATAATTTGTGTGTAAATGTATATATATATATATGATCAAATTTAATGAGAGAAGTCATGCAGTAGTAGGTATTCCAGTTCTTTTATTCTTTTTTGAATTGCCCATAGTTGCATGTTTTTTTCTAATGCCATCGTTAGATCCAGCTGCTCCAAAAATGACACTCCAGAAGAGAGACATGAGAACTTTTTTATGCATAACTAGAAGTTGCAGTCTGAGGTGAATTTTGAAGGAGATTCCAGAGAAAGATTGGTCATGTGGTAGTTAGGACATACTTTTGCACGACGTTAATGAAACTGATTGGGTCACACTGTGTCAGGAATGGAGGAATGAGATATGCACAAACTTACCAGTGCATTGCCAATGTACAACAGTTGCTGTTCAGCCAGAAAGATCAAACCTCCAGCTCATCAGATCCAAAGGGAAATTTTAAGAGATTTAAACATTTCACAGTCATCGATTTGAGAGATTATCCAGTAAGATTTAAAGCTGAAATGTTTAAAAAAACGTAGAGCAACTGAACTAATAGAAGCCAGCAAAGTGATCGCTGCTAAACATATGTTATATGCAAATTGTATATTTTATTTGGTTTACTGATGAAAAGTTGTTCACTGCATCTACCCAAGTAGATGAGTATGAAAACTTCCAATCAGAGGACAAGGAAGGAAACACAGAGCGGAGAATAAATGCTAAATTGGAACGTATAATAACCAGAATGTAAGTAGCAAATAAATCATTACCAGATAAAGAACTTAGGAAAAACCAAGAATGGATGACATCTTAACTAAAATGGCAGATAGAAAGAAAGCTAAAAACACTCCTGCAAATTCATCACTAGACAAAGAGATACATACCATTTGCAGGCTGGCCAAAGAACAGTGTTTGGATGAAAAATGCAAGGTAATAGAAGACATGGAACTCAAACACAATACCAAAGAAATACATATAGAAATAAAGGAAACAACAAACAAGACACAGGTAACCCGGAGTGGGGAATGCATCCAAGATAAGAATGCTTCCATTTTTATGGATGAGAATGACATCAAACAGATGGGCAAAATATATAAGGGAACTTTTTGAGGACAGTCGCGCAGCCAAACCATCAACATATTATAATGAAGGACCTAGCATCCTCAGATCAGAGGTCGTAAATATGATAAACACTATGAGAAAAGGGAAAGCAACAGAGCCGGACTCAATAAACATATAAATGATAGAGGCCCTGGAGGAATTTGGTATAGATATACTCACTGATCTGTGAAATGACATATACAAAACTGGATGCATGCCAACGTACCTGGAAACATTTTAGAACAATAAGCATGAGTCACACAATTGAAATACTACTCAAGCTCAAGATTATACAAGAGAGAATAAGAGATAAAGTAAAGAGGGGAGTTTCAGAAGAATAATTTGGTTTTCGAAAGTTTAATTTAACAAGGGAAGTAATTTTTTGAACTCCGACTTTAAGATATATAGTAATACATAATAGCAATTATATTTGCTTTATAGACTATCAGAAGGCTTTTGACAGAGTCCAACATGAGAAATTAATTAAATGGCTCCAAGAAATAGATCTAGATGATAAAGCCATAAGACTGCTAGGTAATTTGTATTGAGAAGAAACTGCCGAAAATCAGGAAAGTTATGCCCTCCAAGTACAAATGTAACAAGAGAAGTGAAACAGGGATTTGTATTATCCTCTTGTCTTTTTAATATCTACACAGAACAAATATTCAAACAGATAGAGTGAATGCCAGGACTTGTCATTGAGGAGTGTCAATGAATAATCTTAGATATGCGAATGACACAGTTTTGATGGCAAAAAGTGAACAAGAATTACAGGAGCTTGTGACAACAATATACAAAACAAGTCAATAGTTTGGATTAGACATAAACATAAAGAAAATAAAGAATATGATAATTGGAAAAAGGGTCAAGAAACCATGTATGCAGATACAAATAAAAGATCAACTACTTGAATAGGTACAGAGTTCCTCCTTTCTAGGTCATATAATAACGGAAAAAGGCAGCTGTGAAAAATAAATCAGAAAGAGAATACGTATGGCCAAGATGGTATTCGACAACATGCGACACATACCGACATCCAAACAGTTAAATCAGAATTTGAAAATAAGAATTGTCAGGTATTACGTATGTTCGTCACCACTTTATGACGCAAAAACATGGACAATGAATAACAAGTTGGAAAAAAGTTTTGAAGCTTCCGAAATGTGGTTATATATAATGTGTTGCATTTCTTGAAAAGAGAAGAAAATAAATTTGAGGTATTGAAAAAGTTGGGGGTGGAAAAAGAATTAATGATCGAAATCAGGGTTAAACAGTTATGTTATTTTGGTCATATAACAAGGCCATACTGAAGAACATACTGGAGGGTAGGGTGGAAGGCAGTTGTTCAAGAGGCAGATAATGTTTTAAGTGCAGGGATAACATCAGGAGATGGACTGGAAAAGCCTCTCAGATTGCACTATTACGGCAAGAGATAAACTGGAGTACACTGGCGATCCATTCCAGCCGACCTTCGATGTGGAGATGGCACTTGAACTAAACTGAACATTGTACTCTCCCATCATGCATTTATATTCCATATTGGATTGACCCAAGTGAATGAACATATTTATCTACATTGAATTCAATCTGCCAGCACTCTAACCATTTTTGTATTTTATCTAAATACGACTTCAATATATCCACCTTTGCTTTAGATTAGACACCTGCATAGTTTTGTGCCATCCACTTATTTTCTGTTCGTGGATTTAATATTTTCCCATTCATTTATACATATATCAAGAACAAAATTGGTCTCAACACTGTTCCCTGTGGCACCCCACTTTTTACTTAGCACAACTCAAACTACTCCTTATTTAATCCGACTCTCTGCCTTATTCCCTTTTAACTCTCATTTGTTTGTTGGATCTGATTTTTGTTGCCATTTTTTAACAAGTGGATCATCCCTGCATCTTTCCAATCCCCTTTTCAAGTGTTTGAGAATAAAATATAACTAATGGTTTTGCTAACAGATCTCTTAATTTCAAACAGCTTTTATTCAATGTTAACCCCTCCAATTGTTTAAATCCCATTTCTTCCGTAATACAGACTAATCTTAATCTCACTTTTAAAATATTTTGGAAAAATATTAATGGGCTCTGGGATCTTGGAGAGTCTTCTTTTGTGAAGACTGTGCCAAAGTACTGATTGAGTAGATTAGTAGCATCCATATTCTCACTTATTGATTTTGATGTACTATTGTCTAGGGTTACATGTTGTTGTATACCTTTTAAGTATCATCTTTATTTTTTGCTACAAGAAGATGGTGGTCTGATGCCACATCTGCCCCTCTACATATCCTTTATATCTTGTAGTGATAATTTGAACTTCTTATTTATGCATATATGATGAACCTGGTTTTGTCTTGTGGTGCAGTTACACCAATCTTGTTTTATGTGGAAACATACTGCCACCAGTCACCAGTTGATTTATAACACAGGAGCCCATAAGTCATTCTTAATTTTCATTTTTAGTTTCTGATTCCATGTTTACCCATGATCTTTTTAAAACTGACTTGTTCATTACGAAACAGTGATTAAGTCTCCATCAAAATTGTAATGGCTTTTTACTTTTCATTTTATCTATGATGTTTTGAAGTCTGGTGTAAAATTCTTTTTTTCAATGAGTCTATGTTATTGGTTGTTGCACAACATTGGACAATGTTTATCTTTTATCTTTTTTTTGACAAATTTTGAACTAATGAGTATCGTTATGGACCCTACTTGCTCCAATTTATAAGTGCCTTTTATGCCTCTTTTGATAGGATTAAAGCCACACCTTCACAATCGATGTATCTTTTTCAGTGTGCCCTTATGACAGCAGCATTTGCCCTGTTTAATCAACTCCTTTTCACCTTGCTATGGCCAGTCTCAGGATATCAGTTTTGCAGTTTCTCATTTCTCTACCATCTGTGAAGTCTTCTGCTGTCCATATATTGTATGAACATTCCAGCTACCAAATGACTTCCTAGACACAAACAGGCAAGTCAGCAGTGCAGATTACTGGCTTCTGTCTTTGCATCACAGTATTAGCCTTTTTAACAGAGGACCTTCTGTCTTGGATGGTTGTGATATATTTAATTTTAGTTAACATTGCCATATTTGTTGACGTTTGTGTGACTTAAAATTGATACAGGAGGAGATTGAAAGGCCCCATGCCCAACCTTACTTAGTAGCCTCTTACAACATGCTTGACAGTTTTACAGTATTACCTGTATTATTCTTTGCTTTTGAAACCAAGGTAGCACAGTGGTTAGGGCCCTGGCTTCTCAGCTGAGCAATCTCGGTTCTGTCCCAATTGGTGCAGGATTTTTCTGATAGCAAAATGGCCATGGGGTAGACGGAACCTAAAAAACTGGGAACCAGAATAATCTGGAAATGTAAAGGCTTCAATGCGTGATGTTGACCACATCACCCCTAGTTTGCTGTTGGTCAAGAAAATATGGGCCTGACACCATATTCCCAACATGTCACACTGGCGTTTTAGCGGGATCTTTACTTACTTTACTTATTCTTTGCTAGATATCTATATATAAATATAGCTACACCTTATATTTAACTTAAACTTAACTTAACATCTTTATACTGGTTTAGAAGACCCTGCAGAGTCTGTATACAACCAGTTACATTTACATCACCTTGCTCTAAAATCTATGCGCATCCAGTTTATTCTTAAATGCATTAACTGTCCCTGCCTCCACTACCTCCCCTGGCAATGCATTCCAAGCAGACACCACTCTCTGACTAAAAAAATATTTCCTAATATCTAACCTGGACCTCTCTTTAATCAGCTTGTAGCTATGCCCTCGTGTTATTGTAGGTGGCTGTATTTTAAAAAACTTGTTATAGTCTAATTTATCGATTCCTCTGATCATCTTATAAACCTGTATTAAGTCACCACGAATTCTTCTCTCTTCGAGACACTGTAGGCCGGTTTTTCTGAGTCGTTCCTCATAACTGTAATTCTGGAATCCCACTATCATCTTTGTCGCTCTTTTTTGTATTCTTTCTAGCATGTTTATGTCCCCTCTATGATAAGGACTCCACACCTGTACACAGTACTCCAATCTAGGTCTAACTAAAGCTTTATACAGTTTGATGATCACTTCCTTGCTCCTATGTTTAATATTTCTTTTTATCATACCTAACATTGCATTTGCCTTTTTCACTGCTACCTTAACTTGCTCACTCACCTTTCCTGTATGATCTATTATAACCCCTAGGTCCCTTTCCTTATCTATCTTTCTAATATTGTTTTCTCCCATTCTGTAATTATGTTCCATATTGGATCTACCCATGTGGATGACTGTACATTTATCTACATTAAACTCCATTTGCCAGCTTACAGACCATTCTCGAATTTTATCTAAATCTGACATCAATATATCCACTTCCGCTTTAGATGAGACACTACTGCATAGTTTTGTGTCATCAGAAAATTTTGCAATCATGGATCTCATATCAATGTCCAAATCATTTATATATATCAAGAACAAAATTGGTCCCAAAACCGAGCCCTGTGGCACACCACTTTTCACTTCACTCCACTCAGAGTACTCCTTATTTGTGCCCACCCTCTGCCTTCTTCCCGTTAACCAATTTTCAATCCATTTGGCAACTTCGCCACCTATTCCATGTGGTTTTAACTTTCGAAATAATCTTTGTTGAGGTACTCTATCAAAGGCCTTTGCAAAGTCTAGATAAATAACATCCACTGGCATTTGCATACATAGTTTTCTAATTGTTTTAGTGAACTTGGGTGGGTTGGGGGGAGGGGGTGTGATAGTACCTGGGTAACTTTCAGAGTGATTCACTGTGTAAACTTTGAAATGCCTATTCATAATCCACAAATTAAATATAAAATTAGTTCCATTCAACACGTTGTTCAACAATTATCCGTAGTGTAGCTAACTTCTTCACATTACCTATACATTTCAATTCATTTCTTAACACAGCATGGCAGAGAACATTGTTGGAAAATAAGTGCAGCTCTAGGAATATCTCAAACACAGATCTATTACATCTATATATAGATGTAGTTTCAATCAAAGCAACATCTGCTGATTTTCTAGAGTATGAAATTGAAAATATAGATTTATGCAAGTCTTGAAAATCTTAGGAAGCATAAGATCCTCAGTGTAATTAAAATTATATTGACTAACCACGAATCCTTGAGAGTGCAAGCAAACTGACAGTAGCAGTAGATCTATGTGGACTACTAGACATCTACAAATTAATAATGTGTCTAAAAAAAACTGACAAGACTTAGCGTTGTATTTTCTATAATCAAGCCAGGTTATATTTAGCGAGCCAACAAAATTGCAATTTATCTAAGCGTCCAGCATTCAGAATGAACAATTAATTAATTGGCTAAGCCTGTATCCGGAGTCACAGTGTAGATTCAGGTCTGGAAGATCAACGATCTGATAAAGGCATTTGACTTATTTAGTACAGATGGACTCTTCAAAATTCTAAAATAAGATGCCTATGCTAACTGCTACAACTAATAATACAATTCTTTGAAGGTATGAAAGGACCAGTCCAGTTTGATGGTAGCATATCACAATCATTTGGCATTCACAGGGTTGTTAAGCAAGGCTGCGCCCAGACCCCAACACTGTTTGCAATCTTCTTTGCTCCGTTACTAAAGCATGGATTTTCTAACGTAATACAAATGGCCGGCTGTTAAACTTTGCAACACTCAAGGCCAAGAGTTCACCATAAGGGACTTGCTTTTCACTGATGATGCTGCATTTGTCACCTACAGTCAGCAGACACTTCGGAGCTTGATACATCCCTTCTTCCAGGCGTGCAATGACATTGGACTCACAATAAGTCTCAACAAAACAAATGTACTGAGACAGGAATTAGATCTTACGCCAACTCTTAGCTTCGATAATTATGAACTGGCAGATGTGCACCAAGTCACATACCTGGGAGAGAATGTCAAATGCAGAGGTGCACTCGTGCAATGGTTTCTCAAGCATGCAAACTCTCCTTAGACAGCAAAGACTTTGATGGATTGGTCATGTTCTTCAAATGAAAGATACTCAAATTTCTAAGGATATCATCTATTAACAGTTGGTGGATAGCAAGAGAACATTCGGCCGACCACAAATGAGGTTCAGAGATGTGTGAAAGTGTGATATGAAGGCCCTAGTCATTAGTCTGACATCCTGGGAAGAGGAAGCTGCAAACAGATCCAAGTGAAAATGTACCCTGAAGGACCACCTCACACTTGGTGAAGAGAAGCGCTTGCAACACGGAGAAGTGAAATAACAATGCAGCAAAGAGAATGAAAACCAAAAAAATCAACATAAATAGTTTACCACTCCACGATCTATCACTCCAGGGTATAACTTTTTTGAAGTCTCGACTTAAATCTTACCAATACAAATCTAATTATATCCCATCACAACATTGTCGTCTCCCACTTACAACATTCAAATGTGATGGAATTATTTTAACAAATGTTGTTTTGACGAATTCTGCCTGGCCACAAAAAGGTAAGTTTCCTACTGTGTGAAGTTTCAACCAGATTCTGTTTCCCGTATTCATTCATCTGTTGCTCTACATGTCCTTGTCACATATGGTATAGTTCGGTCATAAAGTGTATTCACGGTTCATCATGGATAAAAATAAAGTAAGGCAGAATACCAATGATGAAAAATTGACAATTTTTAAAAAAGTGGACCATAATCCTTATCTGAAACATGTGGATATCGCACATATGCTGAACATTCCTCCATCTTCATTAAATACAAAACAGCAAATCCCATGGAGACTGACTTTTGTTGTAGGACCTACCCATTTCTGCAGCAGGTCTCTGATGTGCACATCCACTAGTCCATAAAACAATGTAAGTAAAGGAAGTTCACAAATTAGATCAGTAACTGTAGGAAAATAATTGGCTCTGAGGACCTGGTCAGTTGAGCCAGGGTATGAGGCGGGACTGGGATAGGCCCAGATTGGGTAAGGACGCCCGCTGCTAGTCAGTAGGGTTGGCCGAATTTGAAACGTGAATTCAGTCGTCTCATGAACTGTCCCAAGCTATGCAGCAGCCGCTTTCCCTGGTGGTCATCCACTTACTTCGACTAGCATTCAATAATCAACTCAGATTTGGTTTGAACCAGCGGAAACCTGACTGTCTAATTTAAATAAAGCATTGTGGCAGTCACTACTGTCTCCCTGTCAAAAATTATAATTGTGCAGCTGAAAGTCAGCAGAGCCTTTGAGATCTGTTGCACAATAGACGATCAGTATCTCCGCTGGTCTCTCAATGAACTTGCTTAGCAGTCTTTTTCTAGAGGGTTGAGATAGCATCCCAGAGATGGTTATGATGGACTGGCAACAGAACTGAAAAATGATTGTCATTGAAACCACACTGCAAACAAAGGGATCCCGGATTCCTTATAAGGTAAATCCAAATGTATCGGTAGTATTGGATCTATGATCTGTACTCCACCAATTGTGGCAACAGTTTTATTATATTTAGAGCAAATTAAATGCATTGGCACAGACTTACTTTAAGACAGCAAAACGTGGGCACAGGGTCATTAAGTGCAGTTCACAGTTAGAGTTTCCAATAATAATGTTCTATTTATTTTGTTTGTTTTCATTAGCAATGGTAGTCATAATCTTTTTTATATTTCACCTGAAAAGTCCATTTGCCTGACATTAGAATCACACACTCTCTTAATAGTCATTGCGTGTTTTAATGCTCTAACCAAATTAAGTAAAATTAATCTATTAACTTAAACCTAATATTAACAATTGTTAATTTATTCATACTGCAGTAGGTTATTTTATCTTGTTTGCCATACAGATGTAGTCACAACAACCACAGCAGCAACAACCAATTCATCAGATGTAACTGGTACATATTTTTCCTATATTCTCTACTCTTCATATACCCCAGTGTTACCTTGCTTTTAGTACTTGCTGGTTGCTTCGATGGATTTTAAGCTAAGCTCAACCACATCAATATTTTAGCACTTGTGCTATCTTAACTATGTCATTTATATTTCTTCCTTTTATTTGACAGTTTTATTGAGTAAGAAAACCTAGGGGATATCTGTGCACTAGTTATCTTGTAACTTTATCAATCAGATCAGAATTTTTAGCATTTGTATTTTTAAAATATGGCTATTAAATTGAAGTTAATGGCTGGTGTTGAGAACAGTCTTTTCCATGGCTCTAGCAGGTTTTATTTTTGTTTTCTGTTGATCTTTCTGTCATGCTTGCAAAGACCAATCATATTAAATGTCATTTATATTTCTTCTTTTTATTGGAAATTTTTCTGGAATCAGGAAACCAATGACATTTGTGTGCAACTAGTTATCTTGTAACTTTATCAGTTTTATTTTATTATGTTTTTAAAAAATATGGATGTTGATTTTATTTTAATTAATGTTGTGTGTCCATCTTCTCCTCTGTCTTTTTCCATGACTCTAGCAAGTTTTATTTTTAATTTCTGTTGATTTTTCTGTCATGCTTGCAAACACCAATCATATTAAATCAAGTGTCATCTTGTAATTCAAGGTTTGTCATGTCATACTGTATAAAGCATTAGTTAGACCTAGATTGGAGTGCTATGTACAGGTGTGGAGGCCTTATCGTAGAAGAAATATAAAGAATACAAGGAAGAGCGACAAAGCTGATAGTGGGATTCCAGAATTACAGTAATGATGGGAAAAAAACGGCCTTCTTGTCTTATCCACTTGTGCCGCGAGGCATCGTGGAGAGCCGTAGTTTTTTGTCCAGGTCTAGACGTGTTGCTGAAGTAGTCATCATCCCATGAGGATTTAGAATATCTGGAACATTTCCTATCCATCTAGTTCTCGGTCTGCCACGGTTGCGAAAACCCGAACGTCGTGCATTATAGGCGCACAGAGGTAGTTGGTCAGGATGCGTTCTCATTATGTGACCGAACCAATTGATTCTCGCTTCATCAATATATTCAGAGCAGGGTCTTGCTTCAACTATTCTTCTCACATCTTCATTGCACATTCTATCTCTCCTAGTAACGTTGATTGTTTTCCGGAGGCATCTCATCTCACATATCATGTTCTTTCTCTCTAGATTTTTTGTTAAAGTCCACGTTTGGCACTGGTAGCAGTGAGTTGGCATGAATGTACTGTTAATTAGCATTCTTTTTCTGGACATGTTTATGTTAGGGTGTTTTAATAATGGTGACAGCTGGCATGCAATTGAATTTTTTTTTTGGCACCTGATCTCAATCTCTCTATCTTCTTCTTCTTCTTCGTACGCAGTCAGACAGTAACCATTATTTTTTCGAAAAAAGCGGCGGTCATCCTGAGGCTGTCGCCACTGCCATAGAGCTTGTCTTGCAGTTCCACTGGT
Organism: Ariolimax columbianus; assembly: GCA_036924085.1. Lineage (NCBI taxonomy): Eukaryota > Metazoa > Mollusca > Gastropoda > Stylommatophora > Arionidae > Ariolimax > Ariolimax columbianus. Next base: position 8,011,780 of record JAVGWX010000019.1, on the reverse strand, counting down.
GCTGGCCACATCTGCTCTCTCTGATCCTCGTATGTCGGGCAGTTCTGCAGCAGATGTTCAGCGGTCATTTTCCCAGTACCGCACGGGCATTCGTCGGTACACCCTATCTTCAATTTGTTGAATAGGTGGTACCTCAGTCTATTGTGGCCAGTGCGAAGTCTGAAGACAACGACCTGCTCTCTTCGGTTCAACTGGTAATAGGCATCGTTTTTGGTGTAACCAGTATGTTCGGTTTCCCATTTGGTCATGTATCTGTCTTTGATAAGCCGTTTTGACTCTTCGTACGTCATACTGGTATCTGTTCGTGGTAGTTTTGCACCTTCTTTTGCCAGTCTGTCTGCCTCCTCGTTGCCTTGGATGTTGCAGTGTGATGGGACCCACTGTACCACTACCCTTTTTGGTGCGGACTGCTGGCACAGTTTGCAGAGTGCTGCTCTTAAGTCATTAAGCTCAGTATTTTTCTGGCTCTTTAGCGCTGTGACTACGGCGAGAGCATCTGTAAGCAGGACTATATGGCTTTCATTTTCACTGTGTGTCACCATTTCTTCCACTGCCGCCCTCAGTGCCTCTGCCTCTGCTCTGAAATTGCTTGTGTACTTACCAGTAGCGAATGACAGTGCTATTTTTCTGCCATTTGGTAGGTTCAGGAATGCTCCTGCCCCTCCGTTCTGTGTTGTGTTTGTTACAGAACCGTCGGTGTATGCATGGGTCCAGTCCATGCTTGGGTAGCTTTTCGTTATGAAGCCTAGGGTAGTATCTCTCCTTTCTTTTTCAGTCTGGCAGTTTTTGTTTGCAATACCTGGTATATTTTCTACCACCTCTTGAAATATATCCTGCCTCCAGGTAGGTTTTCGTACAGTAGTGATGGGTTTTGGTGTTGTTAGTGCGTTTATGGGATCTTCGTGCATCTTTGCTTTGGCTATTTCTGCAAAGTTTCTCCGCTTTAGTTTCCCATTTCCCAAATTGTTTAGTCTCTGGTGCATTGGATGGTCGGTCAGTCTTCGGAGTTTCTCTGACTGCAGCTGGGCTCTGCAGTCTCTTCTATCGGTCATGGATTGCAGTTTTGTAATCTTTTCAAGTTCTACAATTGGCGTTGACTTCATGCCACCTGTTTTAATTCTCATGGCTTGGTTTTGAAGTTTGCTAACTTTATCGAAGTTCGCCTTCGCTGCTGTTGTCCATGCCGCAATGCCATACTCGAGAACTGGTCTCACTCTTCCAGTGTACAGTTTCTTTAGTATGCCTTCGTCTGCTCCCCAGCTTGTGCCAGCAAGTTTCCTCATGATTGCCATTCTTTCTCTGGCTTTCATTCGGTTTCTCTCAATTGACTTTTCCATGTCATGCGCCGATCAAATGTGACTCCCAAGTAGGTTGGGTTGTCGTTTGGCTGCAGGAATTTGCCATTTAGACTTAATTTGGTATTTTGGGGTTTTAATGAAAGCGAGAATATTGTGCATGTGGTTTTCTCCTCATTTATTTTGACCAGCCATGAGTTCGCCCACTCTTCCAGCTATGTTAGGGCCGTCTGCATCCGATTTCTTGCTATGGTGAGATTCTTTTCAGAGGTCCACATAGCCAGATCATCTGCAAACATTGAGCTATGGACTCTTCTTGGTATATTCTCTGTAATATCGTTTATATATACCAGAAAGAGTGTGGGTGACAGTACTCCCCCTTGGGGTACTCCCTGCTCGAGTGTCACCTTTTTGCTCATCTGCCCTTGTACTTGGACTCTGGCCGTTCTTTGTTTGAGGTAGTGGTTGATCCACTTGTACATTTTCCCACAAACATCACTTCTTCTTAGCTTGACTCTGAGTCCGTCTTTCCAGACTTTGTCAAATGCCTTTTCCAGATCCACCCAAACAGCTACTGTGTGTTTCTGTGCCTGGTAGGCATCTTCTATCTCCTGGGCTATGAGGATGACCTGGTCCTCAGTGGATCTGTGCTGTCTAAAGCCGGCTTGCTGTGGAATTAGTATTCGTTTTTCTTCCAGATGCCACATCAGTCTGGTGTTTATCATCCGTTCCATCAGCTTGCCGACACAGCTCAGTAGGCTGATGGGCCTGTATCCATTTGGATCTGTTTTGTCCTTTCCTGTTTTTGGTACTGGTACCAGTATTGCGTCTTTCCATGCCTGGGGTACGATTCCCCTTTTCCAGCTTTGGTTCAGGACCGATAGCAGTTTCCTCTTCGCTGTTTGGCCCAGCCCCATCAGCATTTCGTTTGTTATCCCGTCTTTTCCGGGAGATTTCCTTTTCTTTAATGTTCTCATAGCCTCTTCCATTTCGCGCATTGTTAATTTGGCCATCATGTGCTCTTCAGGTGCCGTATTCATGTTTTCGTGCCCCTTTAGCTCTTCGCTAATGTCTGTATGCTTATCTGCAGGGACCTCGATGTGGTTTGCTCTGGCATAGTGATCGACAAAGGCGTTTGCGGCTTTCTTACCTGTGATCAAGTTCTCGCCCTGCTTGATAGTGATTTGTTTATTTGACGGGGTTTCGTCGTTTATGGCTCTGACTAGCTACCATAGCTTGTTCCCGTCTTTGTCCAGGTTTAGGCTTTCCGTTTTATTTTTCCAGCTTTCTCTTGCTGTTTGCTTGAGAGTGTGTTTGTATTTCGCCTTGGCGGCTTTGAGGGCGATGTTTGCCTCCATGGATTTTTTTCGCTCTGCCATGTTCCTAGCATTTGTTACTGCATCTTCCGCTTTCTGCAACTCATCATTCCAGTAGGGCTTATAGTTTTTCCTAGCTCCTCTTGGGATGGTTTCAGTGGCGGCTTGCATTATTGCCTTGCTTAGGCTTTCCACCATGGGCTTCATTTTGGTATTTCGTGTGTTGATGGTTTCACACAGCCCATCTGTCAGGATTGCAAATCTGTCCCAGTCGGCTCGTTTGTAATTCCAACGTGGGAGCGGTTTTGTTTCCTGTGGGCCTACTTCCATGTCAATGGTTAGCCTGATCGGCCTGTGGTCGCTACCTGCCAGTTGGTTTAGCACCTGGCGGTCTATTTTATGGTGTATGTCCTGTGTGGAGAAGGCCAAATCTGGAGTCGAGGTGGTATGCCATGTTCTTGAATAGAAGCTAGGGCTATCCTGGACATGTTTATGTTAGGGTGTTTTAAAAATGGTGACAGCTGGCATGCAATTGCATTTGTTTTTTGGCACCTGATCTCAATCTCTTTATCTAAACCTCCATCCTGTGTGAAAACACTTCCCAAGTACTTGAACTCCTGTACTTGTTGGATCTTGGTCTCGTTTACCATAATGTTCATGTTTTCAGATGATCTGCCTATCTCCATAGTTTCTGTTTTGGATGTTTCGACTAGATTGGTCATCTGCCTTTTTTCACCAGCAGCTATGGGTGAACTCCTCTTTTATTCTTTTTCACTCTTTTATTCTTTTTCACTTTCTTTTTCTAATACTGTATCTTTCACATATAGAGTTGAGCGCAGTAAAATGTTGCTCCAGATCATCTTCACTCTCGTAAAGTAGACATTGATCATCTGCAAAAAGGAGTTAATTCAACTGATCAGCCTCTGTCCTTTCCTCCTCTGCATTTCTTGGCAGATGCTCCAATTTGGCCTCCAGCGTTATTCTGTCCACATATGTGTTGAAGATTAATGGCGACAACACACACCCTTGTCTCACACCGGTTGTTATCTCTAGTGTTTCAGTCAGACCATCTCACAATATATTGACACCCTTGGTACAGTGCTCTAATATTTTCTAATAGTTGCCACTGTACTCTGTAGTCTTCTAGGATGGCCCATAGTTTATGTCCACTCTATTAAAAGCCTTTTCTTGATCTATGAAAGCCATGTTGAGTTTCCGATCGTATTCAATGTTTGTTTTGCTTAGTTGTCTCAGGGAGAATAGAGCAGCACCTACCTCGTCGGAAACCAAATTGAGCCGCACTCAGATGTTGTTCTAGGATAGGCTGAATTCTCTGCTCCAGGATTTTCCCGCACAGTTTTCCTGTGTGGCCTAGAATCGGTATCCCCCGGTAGGTATCACACTCTTTTTTTGTTGCCTTTGTTTTTCCAGATTGGCACAATGATAGCTTTCTGTCAGACTTCAGGGACTCTACTTTGCTCCCAAGCTGCTGAAAATATTCTATGTAACCATTTTACTTCTAAGGATCCACGAGCTTTAATTGTCTTGCAGGTTATTTCGTCCGCACCTGCAGCTTTACGATTTTGGCTTTTTTAATGACTTCCTCTGTCTCCTGTATTAATATTTTGGGCTCTGTTTTTCCTGTGTTTAAACTTATAAGAGTGGAGTGCCTCCGCGTATCATTTGGGTTTAGGAATTCTAGGAAATACTCTTTCCATCGTGCTTTCCTTTTTTTCTGGATTGAAAATTTGCGTCCCATGTTTGTCGTGTATAATTGTGGTATGGTTAAAGCATAAACTGAAGATAGGTGGCACTGACGAATGCACCTGTGGTACAGGGAAAATGGCCGCTGAACATCTGCTGCAAAATTGCCCGACATACGAGGACCAGAGAAAGCACATGTGGTCATCACCAGTACCAACACTAGACAAGCTCTATGGCAGTGTCGACAGCCTCAGGATGACAGCTGCTTTCTTCAAACAAATTCAAGTTGACGTCTGACAGCGTACGAAGAAGAAGAAGACGAAGTATGGTTAAAGCTGTCGTCCCTAACTCTCATTGCCCTGACCCTTTTAAAGAAATCTCTCGGATTCTTGTGACACATGAGCACTAATTGTTCACCGTATTTATTCCATGCGTCTGCTTTGGAGCTCTTGATTACAGTTTTCAAATGCATTTTGCGTGTCTGTAGATTGTGTAATCTTCTTGTAACTTCGATTTCAACCACTTCTTGAATAATTTTTTCTTATCTTGTATTGCTTCCTTTACCTGTTGTTTCCACCAGGCTGTTATTTTCTTTTGGAATTGTCGAAGTTTCTTTCTACAGCATTTTGTGTTCACTGTGTTCATCAGTGCTGATTTGAACCACTGCCACTCATTCGTTACATTGCCAGTTCTTACTGGCAGGGCCTCGTATATGTCTTTCATTTCACGTTGTATATCTTTGCAGATGTCTTCCTTCTCAAGTTTTGCCATATTTTTTACATTTATTTGTCTTTGAAAATTATACTTATTTTTTATTTTTAATGTAGGTATTTGAGTTAGTACAACAGGATAATGATCGGTGTCCATATTGATGTTGGGAAACACTCTTGAGTCTATAATTTCTTGTCTTTGTCTCCCTCTGACTAGTATGTAGCCTTTTGGGATGATATGCCAGTATCATTCCATCGATACCATGTTTGTGTAGGGCTTTTCTGGTGTTTGAAAAAAGTGTTTGTTATAATCAGCCCCTGTTCAAGACATAGATTTATCAGCTCTTCCCCATTGCTATTCCGTTTTAGTGTGCAATTACTAAACGCACTAAAACATGTCTCCTGTGTAGATTTGTTCCCAACTTTGCCATTGAAATCGGCCTACACTGTCTAGAAAAGAGAAGAATTTGAGGTGACAATACAGATTTATAAGATAATAAAAGGAAAGGATAAATTAGATTAAAACAGGTTTTTCAAAATACAACCATCTACAAGAACAAGTGGGCATAACTACAAATTAGCTAAAGAATGGTCCAGAATGGATATTATGAAATATTTTGTTAGTCAGAGAGTGGAATGCTTGGAATGCATTGCTACAGGAAGTTGTGGAGGCAGGGACTATTAATGCATTTAATAATAGATTGTATGCATATAGTTTTTAAAGCAAGGAAATGAAAATGAAACTGGTTGTACACAGACTTTGCAGATTCTTCTAAATCAGTATAAAGATGTTAAGTTAAGTTAAGAATGTAACTCTCGTGACAAGTGATAAAAGGTGTGATATAACATATAATTACCGGTACTGATTTTAAAAAATCATCATTTATGACAAATATTGCAATTTGTTTATGAGACATACAAGTATGAGGGGAAGTCTGTAAATAAATTACAAATGGCTATTTTAAAATAAACTTATTTGGATACGAACTTGAGAACATTTATTATTGGACTTATATTGTCACTTATTTCAACATAATTTCAACCAACATTGATACACTGGTGATTTATTAGTGCGCCAAAACCTATAACATTTGGTCTAGGTACCCACCACAATCACACTTTCCTTGAAATTCAATCATGCATTACAATGTAGGCTAAACTATGTGAACACTATTACATTTGTTACACTGTCTATCATTACTTACCTGTCAACCTGAATCATCTTAACCTTATTTCTTCTTCTTCTTTTTCATTTGCTGTCAGACGTCGACATGAATGTGCTTGAAGAAAGCAGTGGTCATCCTTAGGCTGTCGACACTGCCATAGAGCTTGTCTAGTGTTGGCCACATTTGCTATCTCTGGTTCTCGTATATCGGACAATTTTTCAATAGATGTTAAGGGGTCATTTTTCCTGTGCCACAGGTGCATTCATCAGTAGCACCTATCTTCAGTTTATTGAATAGATGGTACCTCAGTCTGTTGTGGCCTGTGCGGAGTCTGAAGACCACCACTTGCGCTCTTCTATTTAACTGGTAATAAACATCATTTTTTTGTGTAGCAAGTATGCTGTTTTCCATTTATTCATGTATCTAGCCCAAATAAACCTTTTGGACTCTTTGTAGGTCATACTAGAATCTGGTTGTGGTAGTCTTGCACCTTCTTTTGCCAGTCTGTCTGCCTCCTCGTTGCCTTGAATGTTACAGTGGGATGGGACCCACTGCACCACGACTCTTTTGGGTGTGGACTGCTGGCATAATTGACAGAGTACTGATCTTAAATCATTTAGTTCTGTATTTTTATGGCTTTTTAGCACTGTAACCACGGACAGGACATCAGTAAAAAAGACTATCTGGCTTTCATTGCTTTCGTCTGTCAGCATTGCTTCTACTGCAGTTTTCAGTGCCTCTGCTTCTGTTCTGAAATTGCTTGACAATTTTCGACACAATTTTCCAGTTGCCACTGACAGTATTATCTTTCTACTGTTTGTAAGGCTCAGAAATACCCCTCCCCCTCCATTTTCTGTTGCATTTGTTGCAAAATTACCCTGGGTCCAGTCGGTAAATTGGATACACATAGTTTTTAGAGCAAAGTGATGTAATTGAAACTGGTTGTATACAGACTGCAGGGTCTTCGAAACCAGTATAAAGACGTTAAGCTACGTTGAGTAGCAGTGGGTAGTTTTTCTATATGTATTTCAGGGTTATGTCACTTCTTTCCTTTTCAGTCTGACTGTTCTTGTATCCAATACCTGGTATATTTCTTGTATCCAATACCTGGTATATTTTCTATCGCCTCTGGAAAGATCTGCTGCTCCCAGGTGCGAACAGTAGGGATGTGCTTTGGTGTTGATATGGTGTTCATAGGACCTTCTCTCATTTTTGTTTTGGCTATTTCTACAAAGTTTCTTTGCTTTAGTCTCCCTTTTCCAAATCCATTTAGTCTCTTGTGCATTGCATGACCTGTCAGTCTTCTTAGTTTCTGTGCTTGCTGCTGGGCTCTGTTGTCTTTTCTATCGTTCATTGACTGCAGATTTGTATTCTTCTCAAGTTCTGCAATTGGTGTTGTCTTTATGTCTCCTGTTATAATTCTCATGGCTTAGTTTTGAAGTCTGTTTATTTTTATTAAAGTTCCATTAACATCAAAATGAATGGGAAATTACTAGTAAAAGAGGATACTTCAACTATACCTTGGTTATGTACGACCGGTGATGGACTACAGCCTTCCCATACAGACCACTGTGAGTACAAATAACATCTCATCTATTGACCGGGTGCAGAATCAAGCTCTCTGACTAATTTGTGGGGGGATGAGATCAACATCTACAGCAGGATGCGAGGCCAACATAGCACCGCTAGATATCAAGAGAAAGGGGGCACTGGTTGAAGCAGTAGAGAGGTACAGGAGACAAGAAAATGGCCATCCAAATAGGGTACCAATAGACAATTGGAAGCAAAACAGAAGACTGAAGCAATTGTCCCCACTTGATGTAGCAGAAGAGGAAAGCCATCTACCAGAGAAGAGAGAAATGGAAAATAGGTTTTTTGGACCACCCCCTTGGGAAAATCTTTCCCTGCCAGTCATAAAAACACACCTGACAGACAAGGGACCACCAAGGAGACTACACCTAATATCCAGAAGACATATGCCTTGGAGACAGTCTCTAGCTACCCAAAATCGGCAGTTCTGATCTATACGGATGGATCAGCATTAAAATGTACCTCTTTTGCAGGGTAGGATATCCATATGAAATACCTGAATGGGTCCATATACGAATTTTGTGATTCATGCGGTGCAAACTGTTCAAAGGATTAAGCAAAGGCCGGTACTATAAAAATAACAGTTGAGATTTTACACCAACAGCTTTACTTGGGTGAATTGTTGCCAATGGATTTTTATAATTTTTAGTTACTCCAAGTTGGTTCAACGCTGAATAATAGCCCATACAAAGAAAAGGAGATATTCTTGGTGGGGAGGGCAATCAACAACATCATCACTGCCCACGGGATAAATGTCACCTTGCAATTGCTTCCTGCACATAGTGGGCTACTAGGGAACGAGATAACTGACAGATTGGCAAAAACAGGAGCCTCGAAACAACAAATGGATAGACCCTGCAGTAACCACACAGTAAAACAAATTATTAAGAATAATACTTGGGAAATCTGGATGAACAGGTGGGCGGCGAAAACAACAGGTCGCAGTGGATGACCACGGCTGCTCAAGTGCCTCGCTGTGTTCTGTGCGGTCCACATCGCTCAGCACATTTGCTGTCGTGGTAACCTGATAACTTTCCTGCTTAGCCGGCTGGGCTTGAGCAGGGCAGATCAAATCTAAATAAGCTTTCACTGTTCTTGGTTTCCTACTTTTTTTTACCACCTCTTCTGCCCCTTTTCTTTCCGTACGTTTGTTTGGGTCTCTCACTTTCAAGGACTCCGAGGTAGGCAAGAAGTCTTGTGACCTCCAGTGGTAATGAGTGACCCCCTACACACCTCCGGTCTAAGTGTCAGCAAGGTGCCTCGAGAGTACGTTTGCATTTTTGCTGTACGGCCCAGCTCGCCGAAGTTACATTATAGACTACAGCCAAAGCTACATCTTTTAGAATTGTGTTTTTATCAAAATTCAAATATTTACTCAATTTGGTTAAAAAATGTAATACTCACAAATCATAATTACTCTTACACATTGTGAGATAGTTTGATTTCCATAGTTCACAACTAAGCCATGATTTTCTACAATATACGTGCAAAGTTGCAGGATAATTACTTTAAAAATAAAAAAGTTGTCACACAAACCCTTTGTAAAAGTGCGATTTTCAGCAAAAAGTTTAGGACACTATTTTTTACCATTTTTCGATGATTAATTTCCTTGATTTTTATCAATTACCTTCAACCTGATATATAAACACTTCAGTTACTGCCTGCCAATCATCCAGTACAAATCGCCTCCTTATTTTTGCCCTCCTGACACCATAGGATGCTTAAATAGCTTTTCTCAGAGTTCCTTTTTTGCGACAAAATGTTCTTGTGTTGACCGGACTCCCTCAGATACATATAAGTGTGTAATTCCATTTCTTCCATTACCAACAGAGATTATATCTCATCATTATAAACAGAAACTGCAATAGCAACAACAGCTTTCACAATAGTTAGACCATGATTCTTATTCTTGGAACATAATTTCAAGATCACTGTTCAGTCAATTGACATTTTGTGTATTTTTTATCAAAACACTTTTTAAGAAGTTCATTCCAGTCCCGGTACCAAAATACTGGTTTTATATTAACCATAACAACAGCAGGTAAGTTACTGGTGTGTTTGTATGAACAGCTACAGCTACAACTTTCTTATATGAACACCATTTGTTGTGGTTGTTTTTTTAAATTTGGTTGTGACACGTTCATAACACCACAGAACATCTGCAGGTCTGCAAGCCCTTTTCCAACACATCTCAATGATAATACAGCCCACCTGTTTATTGAATTCACAAACAAATTACCCATATATAATTGATTAAAGGAAGAAAATTATGAATATTATAATTGTTTCTGCGACAATGAAACTAAAACTCACTGCCTAGACACTTCTTTTTTGTCCCTAGCAATTGTCCATTGGAATAACAAACGTGACAAAGAAGTTCTGAAACTATTTTTAAAGAAATTTAGTATTTAAATGCCAATTATTCTACTGTCTTCCATCCAGCTCTTCATGAACATTGTAATCTTCACTTATAAACTAAATCTGATTCACAAGGTCATAAAATTTCCATCTCTTTATTTCTGACAAAGTGGGCATGGTCAGTGAACTTTTAACAAATTCAATGTTGATGTTGTTAAGTTTACCAGAACGTAATCACAGGCCTAACTTACAGTCCACTAATGAAATTGTCACATAGTTCAACATCTGCTCTTTTGGTAGACCAATCCCCATAGAACTTATGTTTTCTATTAACTTTCTTTTTTATCTTCGCGTCACATGATTTTATTTATCAACATTTTTACAAAACTGTTTGTCTTTGAAAATTACAATTTGAATAAGCTAAAATTGTGACTTAACATATCCTGCCATATGCATTAAGTGGGGGATTACTCAAACTATATTTTTTAAGGAAACTTGAAAACTCCTCATTGTTTGTTGTGATAACTGAATTATCATCATCATGTAGCATGTCCTTTGTAGAACGTCGCTCCCATCACAGTCTGTCTGAAAGAAACTCGTTCCCTTGTCAAAACACCAGCCTCCGTCACAGTCATACTCAGGCATTCCTGGATATCTTGGTGCCATCGTCTTCTTGGCCTATCCCTTCCTCTTTTGCCTGGCACCATACCTTCTATCATCTGAATTCTAGGGGAGTAATAATTTGAAACTAGTAACTGGCAGCAATTTTTTTTCTTCATTTTTTGGGACTGACCGCTGGCCTGTTTGACAGTCTATATCTTAAAAACTACTGACGCTATACATTAAATTCAAGTTGAATTTGAAAAAAGATTGATTATACTTTTGTAACCGGACAAAAACATTCAATTTACCAAACAAAACGCATTTTGACCAGATTTTAGGTGTCACACCCCCCCCCCCCCCCTCCCCCCCCCAACTTTTGCCCAAACAAGTTTGATTGGGCTTAAGTGTGAATGGTAAGGTGGCAGTCTCAAACACATATGACCATGCTCTTGGATCAACTTGACTATATGAAATATATTTTCCCTTCATGTTTATATGTGTGTGTGTGCGTGTGCGGGCGGGTGTGTGTGTGTATATATATATATATATATATATATATATATATATATATATATATATAGGCATCTGACGATGGCGTTGTGTTGATCCTTTCTTTATCTACAATCGCCTGTACCTCCCCAGTACATTTTTGGCTGTAAACAATAGGTCCCTTGCCCTAATCTCTGTTGCTTGATCTGTTACACCTATGTACTTGTTTACATAATTGTTAACTACGTATGGAGTGCACCGAAGGCTGACATAACTGTTCAAAACCTGTGCGCTTTGGGTTGAAACTGAACAGATTTAGTAAAAAAAAATGGGTAACATTTCAAAAAATACTCACTGTCATGGAAGGGAGTAATCATTTCAAAAGACTGGTTTCATTAGGAGCGGTGGTTGTTGTATACCGAAAATAAAGAAAAGAAGATAGATATTCAGTTAGTTTCAGGGCGGGATTCTGTGAAAGGTTCACTCTCCACAGTGATCTTTATGTGTTTTGTACCGTTATTTGTTTATTTCTCTGTGTGGATGATGTATGGATTGATTATAAACCTTGACATGATATGAATGCTGATGAGTTTTGTAAGCTAGTTGGCCTCTACATGTGACGTTTAATGGGTATTTTCCCAATGAGTCAGGCGGCCTTCTAAACTACAGATGGCGATGGTACAACTCTATGAATCCACTTTGTACGCTTGGGGTTTACCTCCCTATATAGAACACATTCCTCTTTTAGCTTTTCTATAACTGTTTTGAAACTCTCTCACTTTTTGTTCAACATCTGTTCCCCCGACAATATTTTTCCATATTATGTGTCTTGCTGCCTGTTTCATCTTCTTAACATCTTTCTTAGAGTAGCTGTATGTTTGCATGTTTATGTTTACTTCTTTCCCTGCTATAAGATCCCAACGGATGATTTGATATTCACTTGAGCCAAACAGTTCCCCAACGGTAACGTTTTGACTGCAGGCGATGTGTCCCTTTGATGAGCTCTAAAAAGCTCATTTATATTCTTGATAAGGGACATGATTTCTGCGCCGTTCTCATCAAACCAGTTTTTATGTTTACGTGTCGTGTATCCAATGTGCTCAGAGACGGAGGAGTATACAGAGTCTCACATTTGCATAAAAACATTTTATTTTGTTGTTTTTCCAATTTTTACTTTTACTTTCTTTTTTTTCTTTTTTACTTTTCCACTACTGATTTCACACTTCCCAGACCCAAACTCTCCCCTTTGACCGCATCCTTTATAGCACCCTGTGTAAGGCATATCTATGGTCTCATACTTCATAAACCTTGCTAGCTAACATTTTTAATTCAGTGATTAAACATATACTTCGTGACCTCATGCTGTCCTATCTTCTTCTTCTTCTTCTTCTTCTGCGTACACAGTCAGACAGTAACCATTATTTTTTCGAAAAAAGCGGCGGTCATCCTGAGACTCTCGCCACTACCATAGAGCTTGTCTTGCAGTTCCACTGGCAATGGCCACATCTGCTCTCTCTGATCCCCGTATGTCGGGCAGTTCTGCAGCAGATGTTCAGTGGTCATTTTACCAGTACCGCACGGGCATTCGTCGGTACACCCTATCTTCAATTTGTTGAATAGGTGGTACCTCAGTCTATTGTGGCCAGTGCGAAGTCTGAAGACAACGACCTGCTCTCTTCGGTTCAACTGGTAATAGGCATCGTTTTTGGTGTAACCAGTATGTTCGGTTTCCCATTTGGTAATGTACCTGGCTTTGATAAGCCGTTTTGACTCTTCGTACGTCATACTGGTATCTGTTTGTGGTAGCCTTGCACCTTCTTTTGCCAGTCTGTCTGCCTCCTCGTTGCCTTGGATGTTGCAGTGTGACGGAACCCACTGTACCACTACCCTTTTTGGTGCGGACAGCTGGCACAGTTTGCAGAGTGCTGCTCTTAAGTCATTAAGCTCAGTGTTTTTCTGGCTTTTTAGCGCTGTGACTACGGCGAGAGCATCTGTCAGCAAGACTATGTGGCTCTCATTTTCACTGTGTGTTGCCATTTCTTCCACTGCCGCCCTCAGTGCCTCTGCCTCCGCTCTGAAATTGCTTGTGTACTTACCAGTAGCGAATGACAGTGTTATTTTTCTGCCATTTGGTAGGTTCAGGAATGCTCCTGCCCCTCCGTTCTGTGTAGTGTTTGTTACAGAACCGTCGGTGTATGCATGGGTCCAGTCCATGCTTGGGTAGCTTTTCGTTATGAAGCTTAGGGTAGTGTCTCTCCTTTCTTTTTCGGTCTGGCAGTTTTTGTTTGCAATACCTGGTATATTTTCTACCACCTCTGGAAATATATCCTGCCTCCAAGTAGGTTTTCGTACAGTAGTGATGGGTTTTGGTGTTGTTAGTGCGTTTATGGGATCTTCGTGCATCTTTGCTTTGGCTATTTCTGCAAAGTTTCTCCGCTTTAGTTTCCCAGTTCCCAAATTGTTTAGCCTCTGGTACATTGGATGGTCCGTCAGTCTTCGGAGTTTCTCTGACTGCAGCTGGGCTCTGCAGTCTCTTCTGTCGGTCATGGATTGCAGTTTTGTAATCTTTTCAAGTTCTACAATTGGCGTTGACTTCATGCCACCTGTTATGGTTCTCATGGCTTGGTTTTGAAGTTTGTTAACTTTATCGAAGTTCGCCTTCGCTGCTGTTGTCCATGCCGCGATGCCATACTCGAGAACTGGTCTCACTCTTCCAGTGTACAGTTTCTTTAGTATGCCTTCGTCTGCTCCCCAGCTTGTGCCAGCAAGTTTCCTCATGATCGCCATTCTTTCTCTGGCTTTCATTCGGTTTCTCTCAATCTGACTTTTCCATGTCATGCGCCGATCAAATGTGACTCCCAGATAGGTTGGGTTGTCGTTTGGCTGCAGGATTTTGCCATTTAGGCTTAATTTGGTACTTTGGGGTTTTAATGAGAGCGAGAATATTGTGCACGTGGTTTTCTCCTCGTTTATTTTGACCAGCCATGAGTTCGCCCACTCTTCCAGCGATGTTAGGGCCGTTTGCATCCGATTTCTTGCTATGGTGAGATTCTTTTCAGAGGTCCACGTAGCCAGATCGTCTGCAAACATTGAGCTATGGACTCTTCTTGGTATATTCTCTGTAATATCGTTTATATATACCAGGAAGAGTGTGGGTGACAGTACTCCCCCTTGGGGTACTCCCTGCTCGAGTGTCACCTTTTTGCTCATCTGCCCTTGTACTTGGACTCTGGCCGTTCACTTACCCACTCCCGGCACGGGGAGGTAGTGACGAAAAATAACAATACGGGACTCTTTCGAGGCCCCGTAATTGGAATGAGTACACTTTAAACCCTTTAACGAGGATCTATTGGAGGGCAAGTCTGGTGCCAGCAGCCGCGGTAATTCCAGCTCCAATAGCGTATATTAAAGTTGTTGCAGTTAAAAAGCTCGTAGTTGGATCTCAAGCGCAGGCGGGCGGTCTGGCTCGCGCCGGTTCACTGCCCGTTGTCTCCTGCCCTACCGTCTGGCGGCTCTCTCCCACGGGTGCTCTTCGCTGAGCGTCCTGGGTGGCCGGCGCGTTTACTTTGAAAAAATTAGAGTGTTCAAAGCAGGCCTCGGCTGCCTGAATAATGGTGCATGGAATAATGGAATAGGACCTCGGTTCTATTTTGTTGGTTTTCGGAACTGGAGGTAATGATTAACAGGGACAAACGGGGGCATTCGTATTGCGGCGTTAGAGGTGAAATTCTTGGATCGCCGCAAGACGAGCTACTGCGAAAGCATTTGTCAAGAATGTTTTCATTAATCAAGAACGAAAGTCAGAGGCGCGAAGACGATCAGATACCGTCGTAGTTCTGACCATAAACGATGCCGACTAGCGATCCGCAGGAGTTGCTTCGATGACTCTGCGGGCAGCTTCCGGGAAACCAAAGTGTTTGGGTTCCGGGGGAAGTATGGTTGCAAAGCTGAAACTTAAAGGAATTGACGGAAGGGCACCACCAGGAGTGGAGCCTGCGGCTTAATTTGACTCAACACGGCCAACACTGAAATGATTGACATGCCGAGACCACTCTTCTGGAGTCTAATATGGAACTGGTGCTGGACCTAGACCCCCAGAAATCTGGGGTTATGTCCCCTGTGGCTCGGTTTTGTCTGCATCCAGTGTTTGATAAAGGAATTGACGGAAGAGCACTATCAGGAGTGGAGCCTGAGACCTAAGTTAACTTACCACGCCAATACTGCAGAATGACTATCAAAAAGTACACCTTAGTGGGGTCTAATAGAGAACATGTGCTGGAATTAGACCCTCGAAAATCTTTGGGGCTACCCTTTAAGAAACTTGATTATCTCGCTAAGGGAATTGACGGAAGGGCACCACCAGGTGTGGAACCTGCGGCTTAATTTGACTGAACACGCCAATACTGTAGAACAACTGACAAATTGAGAGCACTGCCGTTTGGGTCTAATAATGAACGTACGCTGGTATTAGACTCACGGACGACAAGTCAGCTCAAATGAAAGAACGCTACGGAAATCGTGTTTAACTCCGCAGATTTCAAATACCTGGTCATTGACAAACAAAAGCCCTCAATAAATTCGTCTGACCAAATAGTGAACGGGTGCTGGAAATAGATCTGAAGACAGGTCAGTTTTACCCTACAAATGACAGGGCGTTGCTACGGAAAACCAGCTCAAATCGAGAGGAGCCGCAGACACTTTGGTTCACGTACCAGGCTGATAAGCCAAGGGCGCGAGGCTACCATGTGGGGGATTACGGCCGAACCCTTGAAAGCCGCAATCCCGCCCAAAATCTCAGCACCACTGCAATGGGAGGCTCCTACATGCTCGGGACCTGGGGCTTGCGCCCCAGCCCTATCAGGTAGAGCCACAGTAAGAGGTCCTTGCCGCCCGCAAATCAAAGCGGGCGGAAAACTGCTTGATACTCACCCTATACGGCGATGGGGTGCGAAAAACACCAACCAAAGACTTAGAACCTGGTCGGGGTGTCGAAAACAGTAGAGCAGCCACCACACTGTGAACTGTCAAGACTCAACCACTGACCTTGAGAGTTGTCCGCACACCAGGCGATCAACATCTCTGTGACATTACCAGGCTTGTCCTCTGGCTAAATGCACTCCGGTTACGATATCTACCTCTGTACGTTATCAGCCATAACTATCATGCTGGACGCAGAAGAGATGCAGACCAGCGGACATTGCACACCTGCCCCACTGTGTCAACACCCCAGGTGGCGGGGAATGCTAGGCGTACCATCCCTGCATAGAAGCCAAGAAAATAAAGGGAAAAAGAGATACCCCACTCACATGCAAATGCTACATTTCTGGCAGGACGTGACGATCCTGGGATACAGACACACTGGACTGCCTCTCTTCCGGGTAAACCAGTCCATCTCATATATCACATACCATCATTGCACCCTATAGACACGAGTAGTGAAGACTCGATAGTCTGGTAAGACAACTTCCATAGGAGAGAAAACTCTGATCGTAAACAACTGCTGCCTTGCAGATAGGCTGGGGACAGCCAAAGGCTAAGGAGGGCATCCCTACAGAAACGCCTGTTGAAATCGGATGCACGGGGCCGCAAGCCTAACAAAACAGTGCAACGTAAATCACAGTATGATGGCTGTCCTATCTGATTTAGATGTAATCCATTCCTGTCTAGCATTTTACTTTTGTCTATTTTCACATCAATACACTCTATACTCATATCTGCACACATCCCCTGCAAGCTGAGGTTGATACATATTCTCTTACTGTTTAAATAATCTGACCCAACCGATCTGTCTAAAATACCCAACATGTTGACCTTCCTGTTCTTTCTTCCTTAATGTAGACTTTTGTAGCTTGGCATAATTTTTTCTGTACCATCTCTCTTTAGATTATTTATTCCTACCATTACCATGGCATGGCTGTTCACTCTGACGCCTATCATCTTTATTTTCTCCTCTATATCCTCAATCAGCTGCCCCAATATCCACTTTTTCAAACATTTTATGCTGTTCTGACAAATGTTTGCCAAACTCCTTCACCAATGAATCACCTACTATCAACACTTAAGTCTCCATTATAGTTGCATACTTCTCTGCAAAATCTCTGTCCTGTGTTCTATTTCCTCACTAGAATCTCCCTTACTTCTAACTCCAATCCCTATTTCCATCTCTAATCCATACTTAGTTAATGACAAGTGGTTTTACGTTGTCAACTCGACTACCCAACTGCAGAATCTTTAAAACTTCCTCAATTTTCTTTTGTTTCTCTTCTATTTTGTTCGGCATCTTTTCTATCTCTTCTCATATGTTCTAATCTCACATTCCAATCGAGTCTGCTTCTCTTCTACTCTACACAACCTACATATAACTTTTACTTCATCTTCCAAAGTTGTATCTATTCCTACACTAACACTGCTCTCACACAATTGTTATAAAACTCCTGTTTTATACCTGGTGTGCCTTAATCGTTATACCAGACCAGTCCAGTTAAAGCCGTTGTCCGGTTATTGATGTGACTCTTGGAGTTAAGCAGGAGTGAAGGAGCCAAATAAGATCCAGACTGTCATTCTCTACTAGGAAGTGACTGCTTCTTAACCATAAGGTACTATCCAATTCACACTCCTTCCCTACCCCCATATTTGTATATTTAGTTTGCTTTCACAGCTCGCAAATAGCCGACAATGATGAATATGCGGCGAGGGTAAAGAGCGATATGTCTTGTTTATACTGGTTTGGAAAGCAAGATTTTATTTGCTTTTTTGCCAATAAATGATGAGTATATCTGCCATATATATACACACACACAAATACCGCCCGCCCGCCCGATCATTCTACGACCTTTTGAGATCATTGGTGCACCCCTGCTGACACTCCACAATTCTGCGCATCCCTCTGTCTGCGGTTGCTTTTTGTGCCTTTTCAGGTTGTAGGTTAGTCCATTCATGGATGTTGTCTTTCCATCGTTTTCTCGGAAGTCGCTTCCTTTGCTAGCCTTGCCTTGTACTGTGTCTTGCAGTATCGTATTTGCAAGGCCCTTCGACATGGCCATACCAAGTCAGTTTTTGCCTTTTGATTGTTGGGAGGAGGTCGTTGTAAAGCCTATTTGCATTCTCAAATCTTTAATGTACATCATCATTTGTGATACGGTCTTTGTAGGTGACATTTAGAAGTCTTCTTCTGCTTCTTCTTCTTCTGCGTTTGTTCTCAATCTCCAGCTACTAAGTCCTGAATAGGGGTTTGTAAGTAGCAGGATGTAGTCCAGAGAACGGAATGCTAGTTTACAGTTTGACTGCGATATTTGCACCTTTCGGTCCGACACATCCGTCTTCGGCAGTATAGAAGTCTTCTAAAACATCTCATCTTAATTGCCTGGATTCTTCTCCGGACGTCTGCTGTAATCGTCCATGTTTCACAGGTGTAGAAGAATATAGAAAGAACCAGTGAGCACATTAGTCTGACTTTTATGTCTAGGGAGAGTCGTTTATCTTTCCATAAAAAGGTTTCAATCATGTAAGCACTGCTGTTATTTGTGCTATTCTGGCCAGGACGTCTGGTTTTGATCCTTCATCACTGATCGTTGAACACATATACTCGAAGAAGATCACCGTTTCAAGCTTCTGACCATTTGCTTTGATCATAGCTTTGATTCCTTCAGGGTTGTTGGTCATCAACTTTGTTTTTTCTGCGTTTATCTCCATGCCATAACCCTAGTCTTCGGATCAATTCCCAAAGTTGTGTTTCAGTCCCCGCCAGTCCCTCAATGTCATCTGCAAAGCGTCAGTTGGTAATCGTTCTATCCCCTATTCTAACGGTGCCAACATGACCTTCAAGCACATCACTCATAATTCTTTCTAGGAATATATAGAAGAGTGTCAGGGGAGAGTATACATCCTTGTCTTACGCCTACGGATGTCTCGGGGAGAGTATACATCCTTGTCTTACATCGACGGATGTGCGGAACCATTCACCTAATTTTCCATCCACAAAGACTGCTTGTTGCCATCATACACATTTTCGATAACACTCACAATGTTGCTGTTATATATCTTCATGCCTGCCCATAGAACATCATGCCAGACTCTATTAAACGTCCTTTAAAAGTCAATAAACACAAGGTATAGATGTTGTTGGTGTTACAAATACTTTTTGTTCATTATTTGTAGATTGAAGATCTACTCGGTGGTGCTTATTCCTGTTTGAAAACCCGCCTGTTCTTCGGCAATGATGTTCTCGTCTTAAGGTTTCAGTCTGTCTAAAAATATTGTTAAAAAGACTTTGCTAGGTTGCCTAATGAAGCTGATTGTTCTATAGTTTTGATAAATCTTTAGGTTTCCTGACTTACATATCGGCAGGACCATTGACTTTGACCAGGTGTTCGGCCATTTTCCTGTCTGCCATATTCTATTCCAGATGGATGTCAGGATAATTGCACCACCACCTGCCTGTATCAGCTCTGCCAGTCTATTATCCATTCTAGCAGCTTTACCCTTCTTCAGTGTCTTCACTGCTGCAACCGCCTGTTCTTTAGTGATCCGTTAGTTTTCGTCAATTTCAGGATTTTTCTGACTCACCCAGGCACTCATGATTGTTTAGATTCGAGCAGTATTCCATCAAGCTTGTCATTACCTCTTGGTCTTCTGTAAGGCATTTTCCATTCTTGTCCTCCATTGTAATACTGCGACCTTGTGTAGGTCTTACTAGATTTTTGACAATCTTTTACGCCTCTTTGGCTTCATTTAAGCCCAGTTTGTGCTCCATATTTTTACACTGCCCATGGATCCACGCCGTGATGCCTCTTTCATCTTTAACCTGATTTCTCCATTTATCAACCTATACCTAGTTGACCCTTCTGAAGTGTTTTTTTAGCATGTTGATGTCCTTATCGCACAGATCAAGTATTTCCTTTGTAATCCAGGGCTTTTTTTTTGTCTGTTGCTTCCCTAGGACCTGTTTTGCTGTGTCTAAAATGGCTGCATTAAAAGCGTCTGTAAGCATATCAATATCTGGGTCTTCCCGAAGGACAGTAGCACCCAGCGCTTCTATTATTTCCGAGTCTTTCAATTTGTCAAGGTCGAATCGTATTCTAGTTGACTCCCTGCTCATGACTGTCGTTAGGAAGAGACGCATAGTTGTCATCAGTAAGTCATGGTTGCTTCTTATATCTGCCATTTGGAAGCTTTTCTGAGAGCGATGTTAATGCTGGATCTGAATCATTTCTGGACCAATATGCAGTCTATTTGACTTTGTACCTTTCTACTTGGGCTGTGCCATGTCCAACGTCTAGCCGGTTTATTTGGCTCCAAAGTATTTGCCACCTGGAGCTTGTTGTAGCAAACAAATTTCAGAAGTCTCAGTCCTTGGTCATTTGTCTCCGTGTTTCCATATGGTCCGCAGGTTCCTCACCAATCACTCACTGCTTTCTCTCCAACTTCCAGTCCCTTTGTACAACCAGTATGTCCTTCCTTGGTGTTTCATTTATCAGTCCTTAAATCTCCTCGTAGAATCTGTCTATCTCACACTGATCATAATCTGAAGTGCGTGTGTATCACAGTGATGTTAAATTTGTTTGCCTTTAGTCGCGAGCTGATAAATCAGCTAGACCTTGTTCGGCAGCCCAACACACATCTATCAGTATTTTTGACGAACCAGTATCCCCATACCATATAAATGGCTGTCTACTCTTCTACTGTAATATGCCACTGAAATAGAAGTTGTGACCTCCCTCCTTTGTATACTCTCTGAAGTTTTTCCAACGTGCCTCGCATACACAGAGGACATGCCATTGGTATTTGTCCATCATGTGTGTCATCTCTTTAATTTTCCCACACAGATTCAATGTTCTAACATTCTATGTTCCTAAGACAAGGTTATTCTTTCTGAGTTTGATGGTGTCACAAGTTGCACAGTCACCAGTTGAACACTTGTCACCTCGGCCCTGGAATGGAGGTGCGGTCATTGTTAACCTTAACTTCGGCCGAGCCGGTATGGTAGATTCTGGTTGTGTCTTTGTCCATTGTCACATCTCTTCTCCAAACCATGGGCCTAAATCTTTCCTGGAAGAGCCCATCCATCCAGGCGAGCCGAAGCCTCGTTAGCCTATGACCTCACGGTCATAGTTGTCCGGTTTTCACCTCGTGGATGTGATGTTGACTGGTTTACCTACTTTATTGCCATGTTACTAATTTCACCGCTTTGAAGAGAAGCTAGTCGACCCCGACACCACTGGAGTGGAGTGCCGAGCACGGATACATACTTCTTTGTCGTTCATTCTCAATCTCCCGCTACCAAGGCCTGAAAAGGATTTTGCAAGTAGCAGGATGTTGTCCAGACAACGGAATGCGTCGTGTCATAGTTTACAGCTTGCCTGTAATGTTTGTGCCTTTTGGTCCGACACATCCGACTTTAGCAGTCATTTTTTAGTACCTGGTAAGCTTTCCCTCTTCGATTGCGAGTGTTCGTGGACTATGAAAAAGCCTCATATAGTATTGAAGTGAATGCAGTCACAAATGCCCTACGAAATCAAGGTATTGAAGAACAATATGCGCGGCTTATAGCAGATATAGACAAAGGGCTGCTCAACAAATATCACCCTTTTTTATCGGACAATTAACATACAAATTGAACGTGGTGTACGACAGTGTACAATTCAATCTCTACTAAACTTTTCATGGCAACCCTTTAGGAAGTCAGCCGCACACTCAATTGGGATGATATGGGTATTAACACAGAAGGAGAAATGCTCAACCACTTTCAGTTTGCGGATGACATAGTCAGCATCAGCCACATCATCAAAGAAGCTGAGCAATGCCTGAATGAGCTCAACAATGCAAGCGTGGCAGTTGGTCTAAAAATAAATAAGCTAAAGACACAATGCATGCTGAACAGTTTCTGTCTCTGCGAGGAAATGCGGCTTGAAACTCATACAGTCAAAAACGTTAATTCTTACATCTACTTGGCCCAAGAAATTACAAACTCCCGTCCTTTGCATAAAGAGATGTCACAAAGGATAGCAGCAGGGTTGTTCAGTTTCAACCGCATCAAGACAGTACTTCAACAGATGAAAAACAACAAAGCGAGACTTACACCTTTAAAAGCCTGGTCGTTCCAGCCATGGTGCATGGCTGCGAGGTGTGGAGCCTACACACGTGACATGGTGCTGCTCCAAGCTACTCAACGAGCGATGGAGAGTAGAACACATCCGCAACACCAAACCTGCTTCAATGGCGTCGTAGAAAAGACTTTTATAAGAAAGTACAGGGGGGCAGTCCATGTGGTACGCATGCCTGACAATAGATGCACACATAAAATGCCGTCATAATGGCCCTACACCTATAATCGTCGCCCTGGACGTCCACTAATGAGGTGGAGAGATGGCCTTCGACAGGACCTTGGCCCGGCGTGGTACTTAAAAGCAAAGGACAGAGATAAGTTAAGACGAGATTTGGCTACCTGGCATAGGGCACAAAATGTGCCTGAATGCACACAAGGATTACAGTATTGCAGTAGCAGTCAGGTGCAAGAGGCGACGCCATCTTGTTAACCCGATATATATAAATAAATCATCATCATCATGTAGCATGTCCTTTAGAGATCGTTACTCTCATCACAGCCTGTCTGAAAGAAACTCTTTCCCTTGCCAAAACTTCAGCCTCCGCCACAGTCATACCCAGCACAGCTGCTTTTAGAGGACACACAAGTTTAAATTTCGCTACATGGAATCACAAAAGCCCCGTATTCAGGTCAAGAGGTCAAATACCATACACCGGATCAAATACCTGACCAGGGCTCACAATTAATGTTAGTTTGTGGCTTTTAGCATACATGTTTTAAAAATGTATTTTAGCATAAACAAACCGCTATGCCTGCAAATATTCTTATTGCACAAGGAAGGAATGAATTATTTGTTGGTTATAGTTTAAATGTTTTAGACACCTTTTTTTAAAATAAATAAAATCGAAATGTACTGAAAATGGGCAGTTCAAACTATGTCAGAAAATCCCAAGTTTAACACATAAAAGTCTAACTATTTCACCACAGAATCTGTTTATATTTCACATATACAATATACATACCCAGTACTAGCATCTCACCAAATTTGGAGTTTAGAGCATGTAAGGAAGGGCTGAGAATGATAATCGATTTTCAACATTCCACAAGAAAACTACATGGTCATAACAAGTCTGATGTATATGTATCCAAAGTCAGGTAACAAATCCACTTGAAGAACCGTGTGAGATGGTGTTACTCGATAATATAGGCCTATGTATAGAGTGATGCTATGTTTATCGAAAGTAAAGTTGCTTTTTAATCTAATCATGTTGTTCCGTTTACTAACTACATTACGTAAATCACTGAGACACACACTTCATTGTGTTCTATGAACCGCGCTTACACACATATAATGATATCTTTCACTATAGAACTACCAGGTAACTTAATTTTCTCTTCTTGCTACAAGTAGTGGGTGTTTGTAGTTCTGGTGAGATTTGTAGAACATGGGCCTCCATGATGCATCTCAATCTCACCGTATCATTTCTTATTCCAGAAGCTCTTTTTTTTCTAGTTTTGCAATAGAAGAGTGTAGAAGCTCTACTCTCTAGTTTTACAATAGATGAGTGTAGAAGCTCTACTCTCTAGTTTTGCAATAGATGAGTGTAGAAGCTCTACTCTCTAGTTTTGCAATAGATGAGTGTAGAAGCTCTACTTTCTAGTTTTGCAATAGATGAGTGTAGAAGCTCTCCTCTCTAGTTTTGCAATAGATGAGTGTAGAAGCTCTACTTTCTAGTTTTGAAATAGATGAGTGTAGAAGCTCTACTCTCTAGTTTTGCAATAGATGAGTGTAGAAGCTCTACTTTCTAGTTTTGCAATAGATGAGTGTAGAAGCTCTACTTTCTAGTTTTGCAATAGATGAGTGTAGAAGCTCTACTCTCTAGTTTTGCAATAGATGAGTGTAGAAGCTCTACTCTCTAGTTTTGCAATAGATGAGTGTAGAAGCTCTCCTCCCTGTTCCTCGTGAAATCCTAGGCCAAATCCATCTCTCTCCATCCATGGTCCACAATGATGTTCTAGAATGTGCTGCTTTGGAATAGTTTATTGTGGAAAGAATTTCCTGTACAATGTCATGTATGTATTAATGCATGCTTGTATATCTTTTGTAGGTTGTGTGTTAATGGGGTCTGAGTGGGACACTACATGGTGGATTTCAGCGTACATTTTGTTTAGTGCGTCAAAGAGGTTTCGATTTTTGAATGCCTTGTCTATTATTATAGAATTTCATGTGTAAGCTATTGTAGTGGTTGTGACTGCCTTTGTTAAGTCTGTGTAGACTGGTGAAGTTTGATATTTGTTGCAATGGTTGCCAATGAAAGCTCTAATGTGCTATGCGTGTGGTATATTGCCATGTTTATGGAGAACTTGATCCAGTTTAAAGCAAACAGGACCAAACCTTGGAGTCGATGGAGTGTATAGTGTGTTGGATAGAGTGTCTTCAGCTACTCAAAGTTTTTCATGCAAAGCTTCCTTTTGAATAGAATCATTCTCAATCACAAAACATCCCTGCAGGAATTCAATTTCTGATGTTTTTTTCTCAAAGTTTATCCAATTGCTTTCATATTTTCTCAGGATATCAGCTTTTGTTGATCTTTTGTCACTGGTATCTTTTTCTATTTCTAAATTTATGACATCAACTTCATTTTCTAAGAGCTTGTGGTATGTCAGGACGATACCAAAAAGAATGTGTAAGTAAGGTGGGCATACTCTATCAATGTCTATGTCTAGCAAAGGAGAGTGAATGCTATTGTAGTAAACTGGTGATTTTTATTTTCTTCCACCACCAAATCGCAGAAATCGACGATTATCTCTGTGTAGCATTACTAATGTTCGTTTACAAAATATTTTGCTTTGAAACTCTTGCATGAAATTTTTCGTCTGCAAACACCACAGACAAAGAAATGTGCCCTGGGGTCTGGAAAGCCCATACAATTTAGACAAGAAATCATAATCACCAAATAAAGAGATCAATATTTGTTTCCCAACCCATACTATATCTTCTATTTGCTTGATACTGTCTCTGACACCAGCCATCATTATTGCTACATTGTCATGATTATCTTTGACTTTTGCTATTCCTATCATAGTTGTGTTTGAATTTCAGTTAGGCTTGTCAACATTTCCTAATTGTAAAGATGTTTTAAAGCTGTTCTTACCATAATCTGCACCAATTTTTACCCAGATTTGATCGCTTGGTATGTGTTTGTTGTGCCATGTCAACTGTTCTAAACATTTGCGCTGGTTTAGATTACTAATAACATAAGCCTTGACATCAGCTATTGAGACAAATGGAACGCTAATACAGTTGTCATCTGCTTTGAATTCCACATTTCAGCCTTGTCATGTTCTGAAACGAGACGTTTTGCTAGTTTGCGTTTTGATCCGTCATATGTGAGCTGCAGACCAGCCTCCTTCAGGAACTTCCTTTGTATCCTCATCTGACTCCAGGTCAGTCCTGTGGCTTCCTTCAAGGCCTTCTTTATGGCGAGTGCTTTTTGTTGTCATTCTTGCTTTTCTGATCAGACGGGCTTTTTGACATATGGTTGTTCGTTGTTTTGTTGGGACTTTCTCAAGTTCTGCTACATATTGTCTCTCTAAAGATTGTCTCTCTAAAGATTCATCTGACTGTCCAGCGACACGCTTACGTACACTGTCAAGTAGGTTAGCTCGCTTCCTGTTAGTTGTAATTCTAATCTCAGATGTTTCTTTCTGTGGGACAGTTAAACTTTGAAATACCAAAGGCTGTCCTCCTGTTTTAAATTCTTCTTCTTCTTCTTCTGCGTACACAGTCAGACAGTAACCATTATTTTTTCGAAAAAAGCGGCGGTCATCCTGAGACTCTCGCCACTACCATAGAGCTTGTCTTGCAGTTCCACTGGCAATGGCCACATCTGCTCTCTCTGATCCTCGTATGTCGGGCAGTTCTGCAGCAGATGTTCAGTGGTCATTTTACCAGTACCGCACGGGCATTCGTCGGTACACCCTATCTTCAATTTGTTGAATAGGTGGTACCTCAGTCTGTTGTGGCCAGTGCGAAGTCTGAAGACAACGACCTGCTCTCTTCGGTTCAACTGGTAATAGGCATCGTTTTTGGTGTAACCAGTATGTTCGGTTTCCCATTTGGTCATGTACCTGGCTTTGATAAGCCGTTTTGACTCTTCGTACGTCATACTGGTATCTGTTTGTGGTAGCCTTGCACCTTCTTTTGCCAGTCTGTCTGCCTCCTCGTTGCCTTGGATGTTGCAGTGTGACGGAACCCACTGTACCACTACCCTTTTTGGTGCGGACTGCTGGCACAGTTTGCAGAGTGCTGCTCTTAAGTCATTAAGCTCAGTATTTTTCTGGCTTTTTAGCGCTGTGACTACGGCGAGAGCATCTGTCAGCAGGACTATATGGCTCTCATTTTCACTGTGTGTTACCATTTCTTCCACTGCCGCCCTCAGTGCCTCTGCCTCCGCTCTGAAATTGCTTGTGTACTTACCAGTAGCGAATCACAGTGTTATTTGTCTGCCATTTGGTAGGTTCAGGAATGCTCCTGCCCCACCGTTCTGTGTAGTGTTTGTTACAGAGCCGTCGGTGTATGCATGGGTCCAGTCCATGCTTGGGTAGCTTTTCGTTATGAAGCTTAGGGTAGTGTCTCTCCTTTCTTTTTCAGTCTGGCAGTTTTTGTTTGCAATACCTGGTATATTTTCTACCACCTCTGGAAATATATCCTGCCTCCAAGTAGGTTTTCGTACAGTAGTGATGGGTTTTGGTGTTGTTAGTGCGTTTATGGGATCTTCGTGCATCTTTGCTTTGGCTATTTCTGCAAAGTTTCTCCGCTTTAGTTTCCCAGTTCCCAAATTGTTTAGTCTCTGGTACATTGGGTGGTCCGTCAGTCTTCGGAGCTTCTCTGACTGCAGCTGGGCTCTGCAGTCTCTTCTGTCGGTCATGGATTGCAGTTTTGTAATCTTTTCAAGTTCTCTGTTTTAAATTGTATGATATCAGTGCTGGCGTGCAACTTTCTCCGAACCAAATTTGTGCATAATCTCTCTTCCTCTTTTCTTAAAGGCTCTTGTGTAGCTATGTTTAGTGATTGCCGTCACTTGCATTCGTTTTTCATTATTGGAGATGTAGCACTGCACTTCAAATTCCTAGGTGTTGGAGGTGTAGATGTTGTTAGAATTGTGTATGTGGATTGTGTTGATGTTGTTAGAATGGTGGGTGTGGGTGTTGTTAGAATGGTGTATGTGGGTGTTGTTAGAATGGTGAGTGTGGGTGGCACATATGTTGATACACTTGAATGAGTAAAAAGTGTTATGTCATTTGAGCTGGGTAGTCTTGAAGGTAGGAACGTAGCTGAGATGAGCGCATGTCGGTCGTGATGACTGACAGACGAATCTTTGCATTCGCTGGATAGAGGCCAGACCTGGATATTATTCTTCGTACTAGTTTCCTTTTCTTGCTTCTGAAATGTGTTGCCACAGTTCATACTTTTATGATGGCTACAGACTGAGAATTTTTGGATAGTTATGTCTGGGTGGAACTCCATCCAGATGCATACACTGTTATCAACAAGCAGTTTAGCCTGATTTAGAGACGTTTGACTCTGTCTTCTCTTTAAATTACCAATCTTAAAACGACACTTTCAACACAAATTGGTCAAATGTTTTACATCCACGTCTGATTTTATGTCCAAACAAAAAATAATAAACAAATCATTCTGAAAGGCTCTACATAATAGTAGATCTTTGTCTTTCCTGGACATGTCCTCCTCCACACATTCGACACAAGTCATTCAAACATCTCTAGTGCGTTTCAATGTTGTGAGCCATTATCAACTGCCGCCGCGTGAAATAGTAATTTTTCTAACAAAAGTGGAACAAATTGTGCAATAATTTCTCTTATAAGTTCTGGTTTACTAAAACGACGATAACATACAAACTATTAAAAATAGAACTTTTAAACTTTTACGGTAGTACACAAAAATAATGACACTTTCCTGTTATACCACAAATTCCAAACCACTTCCAGTAAATGAGAGGTTAAGAATAACCTTAAGTAACTGATTCAGGCTTATTTTTACCAACGAAAATCTATAACAATGAAAAATAGACCTGCTAGTGTTGACCGGATGATGACCCTGGGTCACCATCGACTCGTATTCCTGGCTACCATGAACTAAGTTACAAGTTTTTGTGAGACTGCACGCAGGTGTGCCAGGCATCTTGGTCGTCTTCTTGGTCTACACCTGCCTCTTTTGCCTGGCACCATACCTTCCATCACTATTCTCTCAAGACCATTGTGTCTTTTGATGTGACCAAAAATAGAATCTATGCTCAACTCTTGCTGAATGTCTATATTTGTCTTTTTCTTCATCCATGGTATTCTGAGGATCTTTTTTGTAACATTTTGACTGGAAGGATTCGATTTTTTAGTCTAGAAGTTTTGGTTATCTTTCATGATTCGAAGCCATATGCTGCCATAGGAAAAACACAGGCTCTCAAGACTGTCATTTTGCCGGTGCTCTTCCATAATTTCTTCAGGCTGTTCAGTCTCTACATTGCCATGGCTAGTCTTCTTCTGATTTTTTTCGCCATTTTTGTCAATTCTGGAGCCCAGATATTCAAAATGCATGACCTGATCTATTTCCTCATTACCTACGGTAAATTTATGTTGACATCATATTTTGTCGGTGGTCATTATCTTTATTTTGTTTATGTTTAGAAACAAATGTTGATCTTTACTGTGTCCATTTGCGGCTGAAATTAGCTGCTCTAGCATTTCTGCACTTCTTGATAGAGTACTTTCAATGTTCTCGTCTTCTCTAACATTTCTCATTATACATTTTACATATATGGTGAGAGAGGATACATCCCAGTCTTACTCCCTTTTGTACTGCGAACCAATCTGATGTTTGCCTACATACTCGGACAGCGGCTCGTTGTTCTTGATATAATGTTTCAATGAGATGAATAATATGCACAGGAAACCCCATTTCCTTCATGATTTTCCACAGATTTTGATGTTTTACCATATTGTAGGCCTTGGTGTAATCAATGAATCATGTGTACAGGTATACGTTAAACTCTCTACATTTGTGGTAGATATTCCTCATAATGTATATGTGATCTCTGGATCCTCTGTCTTTCCTAAAACCTGTTTGGACTTTGTGAATTTCAGATAAATTCCTTTTCTCTATCCTTCTCAATAGGATCCGCAAGAGTATCTTGCTAGGGTGGCTGATTAGCGCAATAGTTTGGTAGTTTGTGCACCACTTTAGATTGCTTTTTTGGGGGAGAGGAATATAAATTGATTTCTTTCATGCTTTTGGCCATTCTGCGCTCTGCCATATCTGTTTACACAGCTTGTTTACACTGACCTCCCCTCCTGCTTGTATTAGCTCTGCTTTGCTTAGATATCACATCCAGGGGACTTTCCCTTTTTCAGGCTTTTAATTGCTGAGCGTACTTCCTCCAATGTTGGTTCCAGTTCTTTCTCATCTTTTGGTAGGATTGTAACTGAGCGCTTTGTGCTGTCTTCATACATGATTCTTCAGTACTATCTCCATCTATTCAGTATGCCTTTGGTTTCTGTTAGTGTGTTATCCTCTTTGTCATTTATGACATCCGGAATCGGACAAAATTCCCTTGTCAGTGTTCTTATCGCCTTAAAGGCATCTCTTTCCCTGCCTTGTTGCTGTAGATTTTCTATGTCCTTACATGTGTCCACCATGTGTCTTCTTTTATCTTTTCTTATTTCTCTTTTTTTTCTTTCACAGTTTTTATATGCTGTGTTGGTTCCCTCACTTCCCATTTGTTTTAATTGTTTCCTTTTTTCAATGACTTTCAGTGTTTCATCTGATATATAGCTCTGTTTCTTGTGCGACATCCTGGGAATAATTTTGTTTGTTGTCGAGATTAAAATATCCCTTTCGTGTGATGTCAACTCATCAGATGTCATCTCTTCATGTGCCGCATGCAACGCCTCAAATTTGTTTTCTAGTTTGATGTTGTATTTAGTAGGTATTGCAGTTACATTGAAGCATATTGGCTGGAGACCTTTGTTAATCCTATGAAGTCTTGTCTTAAAAACTGCAAACTGTAATTCGTGGTCTGTATCGCATTCCGCTCCTGGCAGCGTTTTTGTTGCTAGCACATTTGAACTCCATCTTTGTTGTACCGGGATGTAATATGTAAATATATTCATGACATTTCATGATGTGATTGCAATAACTTCTACAGATTGTCATCCAATTGGTGCTAAAGGTTATTCATCTCATGAGGAGCTATGTGCTTGACCCATCAGACTTCAGGTGCAGCCCTTACATTTCTACTGATACCCCCACCCCTCCACATCCAGTCTTGGAAACTAGAGCTAATTCATGATTTTTAATTTAATACTCATGATCAACATGTCCAAATTAGTTTTGTATAAAAGCTACTTTTGTCTCAGATACATTTTGGCTTTTGTCCAGTGATCACTTATTGGCTTTGCACCCACACGCTGTCAAGGTCACAGATTGGAAGGTTGGAATACATCCAAGATGAAGAAATATGACTGGCCTATGGTTTTGCATCACAGATACCCACATCATAGAATGAGAGACATGAACTTCTATCTATAAAATCCAAATATGCACTGGCCCAGACCAGTGACTACATGTAACTGCAGACAAGATGCACCCACTGCCCAACCACACTGCAGAAATCAAATGATCTAGAATCAAGAGAGGGTATCATGAATGGCACTGGCAGAGAGAACAATTGATCAAGTGACCAAGGTCGGGACTATTATCAAATGGATCCACTCTTTAGAAAATTGACAGACAACCAGCGAGTCATCATCAACCTGGACATGGAATGCAGGGAATGGTGCAATGGAATCACAGAACTTGAGGCTAAATAACTGATAAGTAATAATATTGCAGAGCGTGGCATTCATGACAAAAACCTCCAGCGTGAGAATAAAAACTGAGGCAATGACTTCAGATCTGACACCTGAAGAGCATCACAGTGTCGGACTCCCAATTCTTTGTATTGGAATGTAAATTAGGACTGGCTTTGGCATGGGTGGATAGCGAACATAGAATCCTCAAGCATTCAGGGCTTGTGTGGACCGACTGCCCTGTTCATGTTGATGGTTTAATGACAACAAAAGAGTTCTGGCCTTGACTGCTCCTGTAATGGGGACATTGGATATAGATACAGGTACATTTTGGAGTTGGTCATGGCCACCTAATAGATAATGGCACTGTAATGAATGAACCAGCAGTCTATAGATTGCCTACTTTTAATATCATACTTGGCACATGCAAGGCACATGAAAAGAGATGAGCAGAGGTGTGTAGAACCAGCAAGTAATGAAAGCCATCAGTATCCATACCTTTCACCAATTGCTGAAAGAGAATGAATTCATACAGTTTGTGCAGATTACAATGATGTTGATTTTTAGCACACCAGAAAGAAATACAAGCAAAGTTAAAAGTGCAGTTGTACATACAAAATAGCAGACATGTCCTGACATTTCTACCAAATTAGATGTTTATCAATGACCATACAAACAAAATCATTACAGATGAAACTGGACTAAAATAAGCAAATGCAGTGTTACAGATAAATAAATCATGAACAAACACAAAATTATTTATACACTTGTCGCCTTTGGAATCCTTGTATTTAAATATTTTTTAATCCTTATTCAAATAACATCCGAGAAGATTATACACATGGACCTTCCCTGATGGTAACATCAGGAACCAGGTATATTACATCCTGGTACAACAAAGCTGGAGGTCAAGTATGCTGTCAACAAAAACACTCCCAGGAGCAGACTATGACACGAATCACAAACTACTAGTTGCAGTTTTCAAGTTGATACTGAGAATGCCAAGCAAAGGTATGCGACCAATACATTTCAAAATAAAAGGGATACTGATTGAATATAGCATCAAAGTACAAAATAAGTTTGAGGTCTTGATGGCAGCCAAAGTGGAGATGACATTGCATGAGTTGACCACACATGCAAGGGACATTTTAATCTCTGTTGTGCAAAGCATGATTCCCCTAGTGACTCACAAGAAACAGAGCTACATATCAGAAGAAACACTGAAGCTCATAGAAAATAGGAGAACATTAAAGCAAAAGGGACGAAGAACCAGCATGACATGTATAAACTGTGCAAGAACTGTCAGAAGAAAAATAAAAAAAGACAAGACCAGGTACATAAGGGACACCCGAAAAACATTGAAGGATTACAGGAACAAGACAGGAAGGGAGATACCTTTAAAGAGATATGAACACTGACAAGAGAGTTCCGTCCAGTACCACATGTCATCATTGATAAAGAAGACAACATGTTAACAAAAAACACAAATATTTTGAAAAAATTGAAAAAGTACTGTAGAACCAAGTACGAAGACACCTCAAAGCACCCAGTTACAATAATATCTATTTAATAGAGAGAACCTGAACCCATATTAGATGAAGAATGCTTGGCAATTAAAAGCCTTAAAAAAAAGGAAGGTCACTGGGGTGCAATGACATTCCAGTGGAACTAATAAAGGCAAAAGGGAAGGTTAGTGCTCGCATTTATCATGTACTGTGCAAGAGGATCTGGCACAGCGCATAGTGGACAAAAGCATGGAAGAGATCAATCTCTATATTCCTCTCCCAAAGAAAGACAACCTAAAGCTGTGCACAAATTACCGCACTATTGCAATAACAAGCCACGCTATCAAGATCCTCTTGCGAAATGTATTGAAAAGGATAGAAAGAAAATTTGAATGCGAAATCCATGAAGTGCAAGCAAGTTACAGAAAAGACAGAGGGATCACAGAGATCACATATTTGATATGAGGAACATATATGAAAAATGTAGAGAGTATAATGTAGATCTGCATACATGCTTTATTAATTACACCAAGGCCTTCGATTATGTACATCAGAAATTGTGGAAAATCATGATAGATATTGGGTTTCCAGTACATAATGAGGACCATTATAGAAGAAGAGGATATCAAAAGTTATTCTCCCTTTCCAATCGACAGATACATGATCCCAGAGCTAAGATACACAAATGAAACTGGGATGCTATCAAACAGTACAGAGAGGTTAGAGCAGCTTATTGCAGCCATAAGCAGATGCAGCAAAGATAAAAACATAAAGTCAACATAAATTCAAATACGGTGGTGTGAAAATAGAAAAGATCACGAACTCTGAGTATCTGGGCTCCAGAATTGGCAACAATGGTGACTGCTCAAAGGAAATCAGAAGAATAGTAGTAATGCATAGGCGCCACCACCTAAGGAAACTATGGCAAACCAGCCAACCAAAAATAGTAAAACTTTTGAGAACCTGTGTTTTTTCCGTGGCAGCATACAGCTGTGAAATATAGATAGTTACTCAAACCTCAAGGAAAAGAATTGAGTCCTTTGATTTGAAATGTTATAGAAAGGTCCTTGGAATACTATGAATCGGACAAAAGGTTGCAGACATTCAACAAGAGTTGGGCATGGAGAAGATCTGGTTCATAAATTCCATCATGAACAGAAAATTTAAAACATTTGCCACATCAAAAGACACATCTTGTTATGAGAGAACAGTAATGGAAGGTATGGTGCAGGGAAACAGAGGCTGAGGCAGACCTTGTAGGTGATGGCACCAAGTAATTCTCTGGCATGACTCTGGAGCAGTTTGGAGATTTGGTAAGAGAGGCAGATCAAGAAGGAGATGGCACCAAGATGTCAAGGAATTCTTTGGCATGACTCTGGAGCAGGTTGGAGATTTGACAAGAGATTGAGTTTCTTTCAGACAGCTGTGATGGGTGCAATGTTCTGTAAAGGACATGTTACATGCTGATTTTTTAGATAGTTGTAAAAACAATACTTTTAGTGGGTTTCTATGTCAGTTTCTGTAGATGTGAGATGTTTCAATGTACTTTGTCTAAAGCTATACCTCCTAAAGTCCAGTTATTTTCCTTTGTTCCTCTTTTCAAAATCCTTTTACAGGCTTTTTTATTATCTTAAAAAAAATTAATTTTTTAAGATAATGACATTTCATTTACCAGATAAGTATGAGACTGTTTTATTTTCACTAATTGAGGGTATGTGCAAACAAATTGGATTCATGTTGTTGGTTTTTTTTCTTATTTTTTAGTAGTGCCTCCTAAAGTAGTGCCTCTTGAACTAATATTGGGCCTTGTATTTGGAATCTTGGCTGCCATCTGTATCATCGCAGCAATTATTATCTACACATTTTGGTACAAAAAACACAGAAGTAAGTTCTATTAGTTTTTAGAAATGCAGTGTTTTTACTTATTTATGTTAATATAAACATGTCTGTTGTTTTTTGTTGTTGTGATTTCTTGTTGACAGTTTCTACTACCTTGCGTTCCTTATATAATGTAGAATATCATCACATCTCCCACTGTAGTGTCATTGTAGATGCCAGTTAAGGGGTCCAGTCAAGCTAACAAAATAAATCTAATGTAGCCCTTTGATCAGGAAGGACTAAAAGATGTCGTAGAGAGATTATATAAACTGCACTGTTGTTACTTAAGAAAACATTGTGTATTTCTCTCAGTTATTGTTAATGCCTTCCATATCTAAAATGACCCACTTGATGAGACAGGATTGCTGCTGTGTAACCAGTAGTTAATGTTTGGTAATGATAAAACAAATTGGACAGCACTGGGATGACACCAGGATAACCAAATCGTTATCTCCTTCCTCCCCATTAGATTTATGGTTCTACTGAGGGTACCATATACTTCAACAATTCAATTCCAATGTTACATGAGGAGTATGCCAGGTCCATATAATTGTGACAGCTTCATATAATTGTGACAGCTTTAGAAAGTCTGCTCTGTTCATGACATATTCAGTAGACGGGAAAAGGAAATTGATGAAGGAAAGAACAGTCTGGACTAATCAGATAGGCTTGGCCTGAAATAGTTACATGCCAGCTATTGGAATGACTAAAATACAAAGAACCACGTAACTATCCTACAAAAAGTCATCAGCAAATTCAACATTTTCATTATTCAGAAAACAAACTTAAAAAAAGAATTCATAATGAAATAATCATGGTAGAATAAAAACATTAAACTGTTTCTTGTAGGACTAGCAGATGTAAAAATGTTATATACGTGAGTCATGATCTCCATCTACAATAGATTGTTGTAAGTGTCTACACAATTAAGGATGTAGGATTGTAAGGCATTGAGATAACAGTAGACAGTCATCATGGACAGCCTAAATTAATATTCAAACATGGACCACTTACCTAATAAAGGATAATGAGATTTTCTATTTTAAAAATGTTTGTTATACCTTTCAAGAAATTACTAAAAAAATTCATTTCAATGCTAGATCAATGGAATATGGGAAAAACATATAAAAGAGACATTGGTTTGCTTTGCGACAGACACTTCTCAGTACAAGCCTTGCTGTCTTGACTAGCAACCACCTGACAAGATTGACATCCAGCTCATGTAATGTAGATAATGTATTAGTCTTATTGATATCCAGCTCCTATAATGTAGATAATGTCTTAGTCTTATTGACACATTTATTGACACTTCTGCAAAATACTAAACCACCCATCGTCCATAAATGAAGAGGCCATCCGGCGAATGCCGCAGGTGGAACTGAACCTGGCGTTGGATGAAGTCATCACTGAGGAAGAAGTCGACTGGGCAATCAGTTCACCATCTATAGGAAAAGCTCCAGGAG
This sequence comes from Ariolimax columbianus, assembly GCA_036924085.1. NCBI lineage: Eukaryota > Metazoa > Mollusca > Gastropoda > Stylommatophora > Arionidae > Ariolimax > Ariolimax columbianus. Next base: position 7,975,794 of record JAVGWX010000019.1, on the reverse strand, counting down.
CTGATGCAATACCAGCAAAGGTATATAAGACAGCTGGTCCATCCCTGAACTCTTCTGTCACATGTGGGCTGAAGGAAAAATTCCGCAGGAGCTAAAGGACGCCTCAATCGTTCACCTGTACAAAAGAAAAGGCAACCGTCAGGAATGCGATAATCATCGTGGAATATCGCTACTCTCCGTAGCAGGCAAGATCCTAGCGCGCTTACCGCTAAACAGGCTCAACAAACACCTTGAACAAAGCCACCACCTCCCAGAAGGCCAATGTGGATTCAGAGCCGAAAGAGGAACAGTGGACATGATTTTTGCCGCTCGCCAAGTACAAGAGAAATGTCGAGAACAAAATCAGGCCTTGTACACCACATTTATTGATTTGACAAAGGCATTTGATACAGTAAACAGAGGAGGGCTGTGGATGATAATGTATAAGTTTGGCTGCCCCAACAAGTTCATAACAATGGTGAAACAGCTACACGAAGGCATGTGTGCTCGTGTACTGGACAGCGGTGCAATATCTAAAACGTTTCCAGTATCAAACGGAGTAAAACAAGGATGTGTACTCGTCCCGACTTTGTTCAGCATGATGTTCGCGGCCACGATGACAGACGCCTTCAGATCACTGGAGCTTGGAATATCCATAAAGTACCGCACAGATGGCAAATTACTCAATCCCAGAAGAATGAAGGCCAAAACCAAAGTGGCTGGCGACATAATCAGGGAACTTGTATTTGCTGACGACTGCGCTCTAATGAGCAACTCAGAACTGAACATGCAGGTTGGAATGGACCAGTTCTCTGCCGCATGCAAAAGTTTTGGCCTGACCATAAATGCCGAAAAAACAGAGGTCATGTACCAACCAGCACCAGGCATGCCGTACACAAAACCAGAGACTACAGTCAGCGGGCAGACGTTGAATGCCGTAGACAAATTCACATATCTGGGCAGCACGCTGTCGAGATCTGTCAGCCTAGACGATGAGGTGGCAAGCAGAATAGCAAAGGCCAGCACAGCCTTTGGTAGAATGCGCTCGATGGTCTGGGCACATCAGGGCATCAGCGTCAAGACCAAACTCAAAGTCTACCGTGCAACCATTATTCCAACCCTACTATACGCTTGCGAAAGCTGGACTGTATACTCTTGACATGCAAGGAGGTTAAACCACTTCCACACAGGTTGCCTGAGGCGAAAATTCCACATCCGATGGCAAGATCGTGTCACTGACATCGAGGTTCTCTCGAGGGCTAACATGCCCAGCATACATGCACTGCTAAAGAAAGTACGATTAGGATGGGCCGGACACCTCGTCCGTATGTCAGACGAGCGTCTCCCAAAGAAGCTTCTCTACGGCGAGCTGAGAAAGGGATGGCGCGAGAGAGGGCGCCCAAAGAAACATTTTAAAGACGGTCTGAAGGACTCACTGAAAAGTTGCCAGATAGACATCGACACCTGGGAATGTCTTGCGCAAAACAGATCTGACTAGAGAAGCGCAGTCAAATCGGGTGTAGCTGCCGGTGAAGACGACCGTGTTGTGAAAGCCCAGAGCAGACGCGAGACGTGGAAATCCCGAGCAGCTGGAACACCATCCCCTTCTACAAACTTTGTGTGCCCGATATGTAGCAGATGTTTTCATGTCCGCATTGGTCTGTTCAGCCACATGCGCACCCTCACCCAACAGGGAAATCTGTGACAAGGATGATGTCGGCGTTCCAGCTCATATAATGTAGATAATGTTTTATTCTTATTGACATCCAGCTCATATAATATAGATAATGTCCTGGATTTATTGACATCCAGATCATATAATGTAGATAATGTCCTGGACTTATTGACATTGAGATCATATAATATAGACATTGTCCTAGGCTTGATGCTCACATAACCGGGCTGAAACATATTGGGGGCACTGGAAAGTCATCTGTCATGTATCATCTTCATTATAATGGAGAATCACCAGACACAGGGCACTCAAATGTGTCTTCAGATATCCTGAATGGGAACAAAATCCTCACAATGTGACTCCCCATACTGCATCTGAAAGTCAGACAAATTACTGCTAAAAACTATTTTATCCAACCACCTTGGCAGAGTGTAAGTGGAAAAGGCGCAGATGGATATGCAGAAAGTGATGGTCTCTCTGGGAAGGATTGTGGGGCAGAAATGGGGAATGAAGAAGAAAAACATAGAGCCACAATAATATTTAAAATTTGGTTAGAGAATATGTAAGGGATGGAGTGAGGGGAGGCTTCTCAAATTATGTTTGAGATGATGATATACAAGGCAAGTCAGTAAGTAGGTAACAAAGTGATATGGGATACCTAGAAATTGCAATTGCTGGTTTTAAAGGTGCCAGCAACATCTAGCTTGATGATTACTTTAGGTAGGTAGCAGATGTTTGGTGGAAGGTTGTTGCAAGGGTATTTGCAGTTCCGATGATAATTGCATCCTTGTATCAACTAAAGAATAGCATAGTGTTTTGGAGGGAACCGGGCCTCCCTGCAAAGCCATTCATAAGGAAAAGTTTCCTTTTTGTTGTAAGTGTTTGTGGCATAAAGCAGTATATAACTGGGTTGATGCATTTTCTCAAGGGTTCTCAAAAATTGCTAATGAAGCCCTATCTGGTAATTCTGTTCCAAAGACTTCTATACTGCAGGTTTTGCTGCACTAATGGGCAATGAGACAAGTGTTTTGATGCCATTGGAGATTATTTTGAAGAGCAATAATAAATGGTTTCCAAGTTAATAGCTTCTTTAGTTCTTTTTAAGAAGTTGCCATTTGTTGCGTATTTACTGACCTTCTTTGATGTTTATATAAAACCATACATGAGTTCTGCTACCAAATATATGTGACTCAACTAGAGCTACCCTAACAAGAAGGGATGGTTGTTCTTACATGAGTTCTGCTACCAATATGTGACTCAACTAGAGCTATCCTAACAACAAGAAGGGTTGCTTGTTCTTACATGAGTTCTGCTACCAATATGTGACTCAACTAGAGCTATTCTAACAAGAAGGGATGGTTATTCTTACATGAGTTCTGCTACCAATATGTGACTCAACTAGAGCTATTCTAACAAGAAGGGATGGTTATTCTTACATGAGTTCTGCCACCAATATGTGACTCAACTAGAGCTATCCCAACAAGAAAGGATGAGTTCTGCCACCAATATGTAACTCAACTAGAGCTATCCCAACAAGAAAGGATGAGTTCTGCCACCAATATGTGACTCAACTAGAGCTATCCCAACAAGAAAGGATGAGTTCTGCCACCAATATGGGACTCAACTAGAGCTATCCCAACAAGAAAGGATGAGTTCTGCCACCAATATGTGACTCAACTAGAGCTATCCTAACAACAAGAAGGGTTGGTTGTTCTTACATGAGTTCTGCTACCAATATGTGACTCAACTAGAGCTATTCTAACAACAAGAAGGGTTGGTTGTTCTTTCATGAGTTCTGCTACCAATATGTGACTCAACTAGAGCTATCCAAACAAGAAAGGATGAGTTCTGCCACCAATATGTGACTCAACTAGAGCTATCCCAACAAGAAAGGATGAGTTTTGCCACCAATATTTGACTCAACTAGAGCTATCCCAACAAGAAAGGATGAGTTCTGCCACCAATATGTGACTCAACTAGAGCTATCCCAACAAGAAACGATGAGTTCTGCCACCAATATGTGACTCAACTAGAGCTATCCCAACAAGAAAGGATGAGTTCTGCCACCAATATGTGACTCAACTAGAGCTATCCCAACAAGAAAGGATGAGTTCTGCCACCAATATGTGACTCAACTAGAGCTATTCTAACAAGAAGGGATGGTTATTCTTACATGAGTTCTGCCACCAATATGTGACTCAACTAGAGCTATCCAAACAAGAAAGGATGAGTTCTGCCACCAATATGTGACTCAACTAGAGCTATCCCAACAAGAAAGGATGAGTTCTGCCACCAATATGTGACTTAACTAGAGCTATCCCAACAAGAAAGAATGAGTTCTGCCACCAATATGTGACTCAACTAGAGCTATCCCAACAAGAAAGGATGAGTTCTGCCACCAATATGTGACTCAACTAGAGCTATCCTAACAACAAGAAAGGTTGGTTGTTCTTACATGAGTTCTGCTACCAATATGTGACTCAACTAGAGCTATTCTAACAACAAGAAGGGTTGGTTGTTCTTTCATGAGTTCTGCTACCAATATGTGACTCAACTAGAGCTATCCCAACAAGAAAAAATGAGTTCTGCCACCAATATGTGACTCAACTAGAGCTATCCTAACACGAAAGGATGAGTTCTGCTACCAATATGTGACTCAACTAGAGCTATCCCAACAAGAAAGGATGAGTTCTGCCACCAATATGTGACTCAACTAGAGCCATCCTAACAACAAGAAGGGTTGGTTGTTCTTACATGAGTTCTGATACCACTATGTGACTCAACTTGAGCTATTCTAACAACAAGAAAGGTTGGTTGTTCTTTCATGAGTTCTGCTACCAATATGTGACTCAACTAGAGCTATCCTAACAAGAACGGATGAGTTCTGCCACCAATATGTGACTCAACTAGAGCTATCCCAACAAGAAAGGATGAGTTCTGCCACCAATATGTGACTCAACTAGAGCTATCCCAACAAGAAAGGATGAGTTCTGCCACCACTATGTGACTCTTCTTCTTCTTTTTCTTCGTACGCAGTCAGACAGTAACCATTATTTTTTCGAAGAAAGCGGCGGTCATCCTGAGGCTGTCATCGCTGCCATAGAGCTTGTCTTGCAGTTCCACTGGTGATGGCCACATCTGCTCTCTCTGATCCTCGTGTGTCGGGCAGTTCTGCAGCAGATGTTCAGCGGTCATTTTACCGGTACCGCACGGGCATTCGTCGGTACCACCTATCTTCAGTTTGTTGAATAGGTGGTACCTCAGTCTATTGTGGCCAGTGCGAAGTCTGAAGACAACGACCTGCTCTCTTCGGTTCAACTGGTAATAGGCATCGTTTTTGGTGTAACCAGTATGTTCGGTTTCCCATTTGGTCATGTATCTGGCTTTGATAAGCCGTTTTGACTCTTCGTACGTCATACTAGAATCTGTTTGTGTTAGTCTTGCATCTTCTTTTGCCAGTCTGTCTGCCTCCTCGTTGCCTTGGATGTTGCAGTGTGATGAGACCCACTGTACCACTACCCTTTTTGATGCGAACTGCTGGCACAGTTTGCAGAGTGCTGCTCTTAAGTCATTAAGATCAGTGTTTTTCTGGCTTTTTAGCGCTGTGACTGCAGCGAGAGCATCTGTAAGCAGGACTATATGGCTTTCATTTTCTTTGTGTGTCACCATTTCTTCCACTGCCGCCCTCAGTGCCTCTGCCTCCGCTCTGAAATTGCTTGTGTACTTACCAGTAGCGAATGACAGTGTTATTTGTCTGCCATTTGGTAGGTTCAGGAATGCTCCTGCCCCTCCGTTCTGTGTAGTGTTTGTTACAGAACCGTCGGTGTATGCATGGGTCCAGTCCATGCTTGGGTAGCTTTTCGATAGAAAGCTTAGGGTAGTATCTCTCCTTTCTTTTTCAGTCTGGCAGTTTTTGTTTCCAATACCTGGTATATTTTATACCACCTCTGGAAATATATCCTGCCTCCAGGTAGGTTTTCGTACAGTAGTGATGGGTTTTGGTGTTGTTAGTGCGTTTATGGGATCTTCGTGCATCTTTGCTTTGGCTATTTCTGCAAAGTTTCTCCGCTTTAGTTTCCCATTTCCCAAATTGTTTAGTTTCTGGTGCATTGGATGGTCAGTCAGTCTTCGGAGTTTCTCTGACTGCAGCTGGGCTCTGCAGTCTCTTCTATCGGTCATGGATTGCAGTTTTGTAATCTTTTCAAGTTCTACAATTGGTGTTGACTTCATGCCTCCTGTTATAACTCTCATGGCTTGGTTTTGAAGTTTGCTATCTTTATCGAAGTTCGCCTTTGCTGCTGTTGTCCATGCCGCAATGCCATACTCGAGAACTGGTCTCACTCTTCCAGTGTACAGTTTCTTTAGTATGCCTTCGTCTGCTCCCCAGCTTGTGTCAGCAAGTTTCCTCATGATTGCCATTCTTTCTCTGGCTCTCATTCGGTTTCTCTCGATCTGACTTTTCCATGTCATGCGCCGATCAAATGTGACTCCCAGATAGGTTGGGTTGTCGTTTGGCTGCAGGAATTTGCCATTTAAACATAATTTGGTATTTTGGGGTTTTATTGAAAGCGAGAATATTGTGCATGTGGTTTTCTCCTCGTTTATTTTGACCAGCCATGAGTTCGCCCACTCTTCCAGCGATGTTAGGGCCTGCTGCATCCGATGTCTTGCTATGGTGAGATTCTTTTCAGAGTTCCACATAGCCAGATCGTCTGCAAACATTGAACTATGGACTCTCCTTGGTATATTCTCTGTAATGTCGTTTATATATACCAGGAAGAGTGTGGGTGACAGTACTCCCCCTTGGGGTACTCCCTGCTCGAGTGTCACATTTTTGCTCATCTGCCATTGTACTTGGACTCTGGCCGTTCTTTGTTTGAGGTAGTGGTTGATCCACTTGTACATTTTCCCACAAACATCACTTCTTCTTAGCTTGACTCCAAGTCCGTCTTTCCAGACTTTTGTCAAATGCCTTTTCCAGATCCACCCAAACAGCTACTGTGTGTTTCTGTGCCTGGTAGGCATCTTCTATTTCCTGGGCTATGAGGATGACCTGGTCCTCAGTGGATCTTTGCTGTCTAAAGCCGGCTTGCTGTGGAATTAGTATTCGTTTTTCTTCCAGATGCCACATCAGTCTGGTGTTTATCATACGTTCCATCAGCTTGCCGACACAGCTCAGTAGGCTGATGGGCCTGTATCCATTTGGATCTGTTTTGTCCTTTGCTGTTTTTGGTACTGGTACCAGTACTGCGTCTTTCCATGCCTGGGATACAATTCCCCTTTTCCAGCTTTGGTTCAGGACCGATAGCAGTTTCCTCTTCGCTGTTTGGCCCAGCCCCATCAGCATTTCGTTTGTTACAATATGTGACTCAACTAGAGCTATCCCAACAAGAAAGGATGAGTTCTGCCACCAATATGTGACTCAACTAGAGCTATCCTAACAAGAAAGGATGAGTTCTGCCACCAATATGTGACTCAACTAGAGCTATCCTAACAATAAGAAGGGTTGGTTGTTCTTACATGAGTTCTGCTACCATTTATAAGTCTCATCTAGAGCTATCCTAACAAGAAGGAACGACTATTCTTACAGAGCAGCTTAGTCAAATAAAGGTGATAAAAATGGCCGGTAGGATAATATTAAACCTATTCTTGAAACTGTCATCAGGGATGAGTTTTATGTGGATCTAATAACTGATTTCAATATGGTATATGTTCTTAAGTTCTAGCAAGAACACGTGTGGGCCCTGTTGGAGTACTATTACTATATGAAACATTTCTATATAGCAGGTATTACATGTGTACTGATAGTTTTAACACATGTATAGAAAGCAAAAGTGACAGAGAATCTTGTGTTGTTTCGTCTCTTTTTATCCCTTATATCCTCTTTCATTTCTGCAACACTTTGTTCAAACCTTTTGCTCAAGCAATTAATCGAAAACTTTTAATTTTTGTACCGTCCTCTAAACTCATGCCATCTGGTCAGTCTTACTCATCCCTTTTATTTACCATTTGATATCTCTTCTCCGTGTATGTCCTAGTCTCCCTCTATTTGTCTTACCTGGGAATTCCAGAAAAGATACTACCTTGTAATGCTATGAGCTAGTTTTCCTAATGTGTGTTGTATCCAAATTCAGTGTGCTCTCCCAATCTCCTATGCCACTGTTGTTTATCTAGTTTCCACAAGTTTAAAAAAACGATCTTATGCCATTTAAATTCTATTACTCTGCACTAGTGCCAGTTCATGAAGTGTGTATTTTTTCTTTGTTATTTTTGTTCTCCGTGTTTCAGAGCCACACAATATCATTAGAGAAACACATCCCAAGCAACATCTGGACCCATTATGTACAGATGGATCAACACCAAATGCAACAGGGAATGGAGGTAGAGTGATCTTTATGAGTCTTATAAACAGAACACAAAGAGATGGGAAGCTAGATAAATACAGACCTAAAGGAACTAAGAATGATACTCTATAAACTAAATCACCCTATCAAGAGAGTTGTGATAGATTCCATCTAATTGCAATATTCTTGGTAGTGAAGAGGCTGAAAAACTGTCAAGAGAAGGTGGAAAGCTACCTCAATCTGATATAGGTATAACTTATGAAGAGACAAGAAGTTTGTCAGGTGTAGATACAGTAACAAATGGGAAGCAGAGCACATATGTCATCAACCAAAATATGCATATTACCAATTCAACAGAGGTGAGCAGGCAGTAATCTATAGACTTTGCACAGGCAACAAGAGACTGATATACCATCTGTTCAACAAACTAAGAATAGGACATACCGATGAATGTGTTTGCAGCACTGACAAGATGACTGCTGGGTATCAACTACAAAGATGTCCAACATATGAGCACATAGAAAGCACATATGGCCATCACCAATACCATTCTTGGACAACATGGAGATAACAATAGCCTCAAACTACTGCTATTTGCTTTCTTTAGATATATTCAAGTTGACATCTGAAAAGCGTACAAAGAAAAAAGAGAACGATCTTTATACTGAACTATGATTTTTATTTGTGTGTGTACTTAACTGCTTTACACAATTTTCCAAACACAATTCAAGCTGCTTTTGCATTTCATTTTTAAAATTTGGAATATTTGTAACCAGAGAAGAAATTAATTGAACATTTTACTCAATTCCAAAAAACCAATCACCAGAGATTGATAAGATACTTATGGAGCTCCTCAAAATAGCGAGAGAGACTTAACAAAATTTATTTTTTAATCATTTTAATGCTATTTACAACAATGGAATATGACAAAAAGATCACACCACTTTCATAAAATTTCATTGCCAAAACATTTTAATAAAAGAATATGAATCCTAATGATAAACTTAAAAACACATGCATGTAAAATTCTATTGAAGATAGGTTAAGAAGAGAATCGATGGCAAGAAAGAGAGTAGAGGCTAAAAGATAACCAGTTTAGATTTCATAAGATCAGAGGTACACAGGAAGTCATAGGATCTTTGCGGCTTCTTGCTGAAAGAATGATCAATCTTGGACGACAACATTTTATCTGCTGACTACGAGAAAGCCTTTGATCGAGTCCTCTGGAGCGTACAAATAGGTATTGAGATACCAAGCATTAGTTTAATCCAGAACCTGTAAGAAAATCAAGAAGTAGTTATTCCAATTGAAGAAGGACTAACAGATCCAGTTTCAATAAGACAGGGGGTGCATAAGGGTTGCTTGCTTTCACCTAGTCTCTTTAACGCATATTCTGATATGTTGATGGAAAATGTTGTTCGAAGTTGAAATAGGAGTGTCAATGTTACAAAAGTTAATGCCATCAAATTTGATGATGTTCAAGTCATAGTTCTTAGTCGACCGGTACTTCTACAGGGGCAGATGCCCCATGTGCAGGTCCCAGCTCTGATAAGATCTGGATGCAGCCGGGAGGAGGATTTTCTGCTTAGCGTGCTAATCTTGAGTAGCTTATTACTCCGCTGCGCTGTGACAAGTGCCGCTGAGGGTGGTTAACTGATGTGCAGATCCATCTTAATAGACTCAAACACTAGAGTAAAGATCTGCAGCCTGTTAGGCGGCATCTATGCTGCTTTAAAGAAATCACCTAACTATGGCCGGTGTTATGCCATGTGACACAGTTAGTCGCCTCTTACGATATACTCTCTGTGGGGCAGTGGTGCTATTCTTGTCCTTGTTATACACAAAAGACCCTGGCAGACCACTCCGGACTCAAGTCATAGTGGGAGGATCAATAGCAATATTCCAAATGCTGCATGAAAAAATTAACAGCACAGCCAAAGAGTTTGACATGAAAATAAACGTATTAAAGTCAAAGACTATGGTAATAGCCAAGCAACATAGTACAATAAATATAATCATCAATGTAGAAATAATCAAACAAGTACAGAAGTTTACATATTTAGGGCTAACCATTATAGAAAATACCCGCAGAGAGTGGGAAGTTAAGACGAGGATTGCATTGGCAAAAAAGGCCTTAAGAGAAAAACAGAAATTTCTAGCCTCAAAGAATATTGAGATCAGGTCAGGTCATCCTGTAACCGGTGAGGTTGTTGGGGCACACATGAAGACATCCTCACAACGCAACACCACCCTTCTCTGCCAGTGGCCGCTGTCTGTTACACTTCTGGTCAGAGATTGGTCCATTCTTTTATGTTGTCCTCCCATCTCTTTTTGGGATGGCCTCTTCATCATTTGCCATGCACCTTTCCATGGAGGATTGTATTTGCAAGACCATTTGATCTCGATATGTGACCATACCAAGCAAGTTTCCTTCTTTTGACAGTTGCCAAGAGGTCTTCAAAAGACCCTATTGCTGTTGTAATTCTATCTCGTATTTCCTCATTTGTAACTCGATCTTTGTACGTGACGTTTAAAAGTCTTCAGAAACATCTCATCTCCAAGGCCTGTATCCTTCGTTAAAGGTCAACTGTAACTGTCCATGTCTCACAAGCATAGAGGAATATTGACAGGACCAGTGTACGCATATTGAGATATAAATGAAGAAAATAATAATCGCCACTCATATATTGTCAGTTGCACTGTATGGGACTGAAACATGGACTGTAGCAAAGAAGAATGAAAAAAAGCTTGGAAGCTTTTGAAATGTGGTGCTACCATAAAATGGAAAGAGTAAGTTGGACAGAAAGAAGATCCATTGACACTGTACTCACTAAGGTAAGCACACAAAGACAAATATTGAAAATGATACTAAAGTGAAGATTGAGTTGGCTGGCACAATATGCGGCATGAAAGACTTCTACAGAAGATAATAGAGGGCAAGAGGAAGGGGTCAACTAAGATTCACCTTTACATCTCAGGCATGTAGAGATATTAATGTGTAGCAGAGCCATCCAGAGCAATTTGCTGATATCCTGGTGAAGTGGACCAAATTTTATTATCTGTAGCAGATCTTAAGAGTTAAAACATGGACAACATAATGCTACGGCTTCAACATAGAAAACACTTAAATTTGCGTTAACCATAAAACAAGATAATTCATTTATTTACAAGAATATTTGTTACAACAATATCAAACAAAAAGAAAAAGAACTGCTAAACTCAAAAATGTCATATACTAACTGTCACAGACAATTCGAGCATGACCTGGTGGTGTCACCTCCGTAAATAAATTACCCAGGTTCTAAATCTCCTATCTGAATTAACTCGAAAGCTAATCTTAATCTAATCCAATCTTGTTACAAATTAGTGGTTAACTAGCTAACTCATATTCTGCTATTCCTCTGGGTTGTCTAGGTTGTTGGATGAATCTGCCGTCTTCCGAGTTAACTGTCCTAGGCTGTTGAACAATGAACATGTGTTAGAATGAGCTTCTGCAGGAGACTTCAGCTACAACTTACTGTGACTGTCAAATAATAAACAGAAGGAGCCCCCGAAGGAGACTCCACTCACTTTTATACCAATTACCAGTTCTCAAACGTTTGGAACGTGTCCCTCTGTTGCCTGTGTTACACCCATACTGAACAAATTCGTTCTCTGAGGGCTCTTATGATGTACCTCCCTTTTTAATACCCACATGCCTTTGGGATCGCAGTCCCAGGATTTCACAAAATGCTTATCGCACCACATACCATGAGCCTTTGGGATTGCTGTCCAAGGATTTCACAAAATACTTATCGCACCACATACCATGAGCCTTTGGGATCGCAGTCCCAGGATTTCACAAAATGCTTATCGCACCACATACCATGAGCCTTTGGGATCGCTGTCCCAGGATTTAACAGAATCCTTATCGCACTACATACCAAGAGCCTTTGGGACCACTGTCACAGGATTTCACAAAATCCTTATCGCACTACATACCACGAGCCTTTGGGATCGCTGTCCCAGGATTTAACAGAATCCTTATCGCACCACATACCACGAGCCTTTGGGATCGCTGTCCCAGGATTGCAGAAAATCCAAATTGTAGCACGTACCACGACAAATCCTCTCACTCGCAAGTGATCAGATCTCTTTTCTCATATTGTAAACAGGGGATCCATCATTCATACCTTTGAGCGAAGTGCAAGGCTCTTGGTGTATGATGGCATAACCTCCCTGTAAACGGTCTGAATCTCAAATCCGAATCTCCCATCTACCATCTCTTTTATAGACCCTTTTTTCGCCCTGGAAACACCAAATGGCTGTAGTGGTCCTCCCCAGCTGGCTGGCTAGTCATCAATCTCATTTGGCCACTCCCTTCTAGAGTCTCATTGATTCAAATCTCTACGTGTCACTATCACACCTGCCCCCAATCCAGACAAGTTTCCACTTAAAGTAACCGCAAACCTCTCACTGTGGTCTCACATTTCCGCTGCTTCAGTGTTGACACATGCATTGTGCTGACCTTGGATTGACCTTGCTTCGATAACTATTACTTAGGCAATTTTTGACTTTCCAAGAATACAGTTGCTATTCCCAATTTCTTCCGCTCTAAACGCTTATGCTCCACAGGGATCTTTAACAAATTTACGAACCTATGCTGAAATGAAGATAGCTGCAGAGGATAGGGTCCAATGGATAGACGTGCTCAGACAACCTTACAACCAGTATCGGAACTGATCAGCCAGATAATGAGATGATAATTGTCTGTTCCTCCTAATTTTTATATTTTGCTACTCAGAAGCATATGTGATCTAGGAATATTTTTTGCCAGAGCAATCTGATTGTTGTTAGTTGTACGTATTCCCCCTAAGCTGTGCCATTTTTCTGTTTAATTTCTGTTCTTATCAGATTATCAGATTGTTTTATCAAGCTCCATCGAACTCCCATTTTTTTAATGGTATTGTTTTCATGAACTTCTTTCTACTCAGAACTTATTTGATAATAGTCAGCATCAAGGGATGGGATATTTTCTACAAAAATGTACTCCCTATTGCCTTTTCAGTAAGCATATAGGCTGTCTGTAGCATTTGCATTTTCTGAATGGTCTTGTAGTGATGTTACCAATGTATTTATTATCCACAATATACTTGTATTTAAAAACAAAAGTACAATTATTGTTCAATGTAAGAAACAGCCTCTTGTTCAGTTAGTTTTGATCATGGAGATCTTATCTTTTATTTTGGCAGGACGTATTAATCCCAAGGATTTTGATGAAAAAGGAAAAAAAGGTGATGACACTCAACCTGTGGAGCAAAAAAAGGTTACATCTCCACGTGTAAGTATACATGTTTTTAAAACTGTTAATGTTTTCAACAACAAAATTATATATTGTTTCTGTGCCGACTCATAAAAAGAGCCACCACTCACACTAACATGGCAGTGTCTTGTAAGAGGTGTAACATGGAGGCATATGGAGAAGTCTGAGAGATAACAGCAGTGATAAAAGAATGCTAGCAAACAAAATATTTGGAGGAAAATAAAGATGTTTTGATTTTAAATATATACATGTCTGCTGTTCAAATTGTTGGAGAATAACGAAAATACCATTTATCAACAAATTTGACTTGGTTTTGGTATCATGATTCAGAAAACTAACTTTACATGTCATCATAAAATGTCCCGGCTAAAGATGTTACACCAATTTATTTGAGCACAGTAGATGCAGGTGGACTTTTTAAATAAAGAATGAAATACCACATTGCACATAAAAAGATCAGCAAAGCAATATGGGTGTCACCAGACCACAAGACAGAAAACCAGATTAACCATATGTGTTATAAATAAGAAGTTCAGAACATCATTACATGAGGTAAAAATATGTAGAGGTGCTGCTGTTGCATCTGACCGCCATCTTCTTGTAGCCAAAATAAATATGAAACTTAAAATGAATGCAGCATTGAATAACCACTTGAATGGGTGATTCCTAGGAAACGAGACCATGCAAGATCAATTTAAAATCTCAAATATGTATCTCTGGCACCAAAATGCATCATACTGAATGAGCTGACCGCAACCAGTGGCTCATAGCTGGCTACTTGCATCAGGGTTTGCAGACTAGAGCTGAACAAAGCCCTATTTTGTCTCCAAGGGGTGGCTCTGGAAACAGGCTGCACTAGTGTAGTCTGGCTAAGAAAATTGGGATTACAGTGAAAAGGCAAACCTGGTACTCAAAAAAAGTCAGCTGAAACCAGAAGCATCACTGAAAGATGCAGACATTGTATCCTTGTTCCTACAACACACAATGTCACAACATTCTTTCCAGGAATATTGCCAAAGTAAAAAGAAGAAATGGGTATCATGTGTTTCAACAGCTGGATAACATAGAAGAGCAGTGGCAACAGATAAAACAAATATTGGACAAGACTTGTGAAGAAACTTTGGGGAAAAGAGAAATACAGCACAAAGTGTACATAATCATCATCATCAGGTGCCCTGCCAGTTGGTGATCATGGACCTCCATCCATTTCTATCACGCGTGTCGTTTACCAACTCCGTTGTTGATTGCCGTCTGTGCAAAAGGCTGTCCAGCATCTTCTCTCACGGCCTTCCTCTGTCTCTTTTTCCTGCTATCTTTCCCATTGTCACTAAATGCTCCAAGCTGCATATTCTCATAACATACCCAAAAAAGGATGTCTGTCTTGTTCTGATCTTTGAAATGAGTTGTCTTTGTGCCTCTTTGAGTTCTGTATCATTAGTCTTCCTTGCAGTCCATGGGATCCGCAGTATTCATCTGTAAAACCACATCTTCATTACTTCCAACAATCTATCCGCTTGCTTGCTGTTTGTCTATGATTCACTGCCATATGTGATACTAGTATGACGTACGAAGAGTCAAAACGGCTTATTAGAGCTAGATACATGACCAAATGGGAAACCGAACATACTGGCTACACCAAAAACGATGCCTATTACCAGTTGAACAGAAGAGAGCAGGTTGTGGTCTTCAGACTTCGCACTGGCCACAACAGACTGAGGTACCACCTATTCAACAAATTGAAGATAGGTGGCACAGACGAATGCCCGTGTGGTACCGGGAAAATGACCGCTGAGCATTTGCTGCAAAACTGCCCGACATACGAGGATCAGAGAGAGCAGATGTGGCCATCACCAGTGGCACCACTAGACAAGCTCTATGGCAGTGTCGACAGCCTCAGGATGACCGCTGCCTTTTTCAAAAAAATAATGGTTACTGTCTGACTGCGTACGATGAAGAAGAAGAAGACTGCCATATGTCAGTACTGATTTCACATGGCATCCAAGGACTCTCTTTCTCAGTTCCAGTGACAAAGTTTTGTTGCACAATATTCCCTCCATGGTATAGAAGACAGATTTTGGTTGGGCTATTCTGCATTTTATTTTGTAATTGCCTCTTCCATCTGATATGTGTGTAGATAATAGCGGATTCTAAATTGAATAAAGAGGTGCAAAACATGAAGACAGCAGACTTGAATGGAAAAAAAAACATATATGTCAAAGCACAGTCTCAGAAAATGTATACTACAACCAATAAAAAGGTTTGATTGAGCTTGAAAAGAGACAAGATAAACAATATTGATGAATTGGCAAAAGAAGTGGCAGAAGCTGTGGTAAAATGAAATATTAAATATCTATACAACAGCAAGAAGAAGTTAACAGGAAAATATAAGCAAGTAAATACAAGCGAGTAAATGACTTTATTAAAGATAAAAGAGGAGATTTGATTAGCAACACAAATGAGAAAATTAATAATGTGCAGAAACAAAAAGGTAATTATAAAAGCAATTTTGCTTCTTAAAGATGCTAAAGCAGCTCATCCAGATAATATCTTCACAAAGACATTAAAAGCAGACAGCCAAACTTCCACAAAAATAGTGTACACATTTTTGGGAGAATTGAGCTCAACAACTTTTATCAAACACTGACTGATTGAACTTTGAAAATATACACTTTTTACAGACCTGATTGGTTACATGAATCAATAAAATCTGGTTGTAAGCTGAAACAAATTAGATCTGTAATCTATTCACATATGTCAAGACATTCAGGGCAAACCTGATGCTACTCGAATGCAGGCAAAAGTTCATAAACTGGTTCATTTCCATTGATGGGAAAAATGTCATGCAAAAGGTGAAGCACAATTTCCTTTCTCATTTGCATAGAAATTCTTTTCTGACATGCAAAAACAATTTAAGAAGTTGTTTTTTTGTCTTGATGGAAAAAATGATGTTTCAAAATCTATTTGACTGCAATGTTGAAACATTTCTAAGTCAGTTTCAAATGGAAAATATTGATGTCTAATCATTGAGGACAAAGACGTACTGGCACGATGGACAGAGTACTGTTCCGAGTTATACAGCTATGAGGGACAGAACAAACCTGAGAAAACAATCCAGAAAAACACCAACTATAGATGATAACCAACTGATAATGAAGGAAGAGGTCATTGCAGCGGTAAAGACATTGAGAAGAGGGAAGGCGGCCAGCATGGACAATATACCAGCAGAGCTCTTAAAGGCAGGTGGGGAGGTAGTGGTGGAAGGCAAAATATGGGCAATAGGAAACTGGCCGAATCAATGGTTATACAGTTGCCTAACACTGGAAACCTAAAGCTGTGCCAAAATTACAGAACATTAAGCCTCATCAGCCACCCTAGCATGGTCATGCAGAGAACATCATTGCTGAGGATCAAGCAGGGTTCAGGCAGGGAAGAAGCACTACAAAACAGATATTTAATTTAAGGCTGCTAAGCGAGAAATATCTAAAACAAAAACTGTATTATGTGTTTGTTGATTTTAAGAGGGCGTTTGATAAGGTATGGCCAAAAGCGCTATGGGCAACCATGCAGATGTATAAAATCAACAGAAATATAAAGGTCCTTGAACACCTGTATGACAAGGCTTCCAGCGAAGTTCTTGTGAATGGGAGGCTCGGGGACTGGTTTCGCACATCAGTTGGTGTGAGACAGGGTTGTACACTCTCTTCAACTCTTTTCAGTATATTCCTTGAGGGAATTATGAGTGAGGCACTTGGAGATCACGGTACTCTCAAGATAGGGGGCCGAACGATTACCAACCTTCGTTTTGCAGATGACATTGATGGGTTGTCAGGTTCAGAAGCAGAACTAAGAATGAGTCAGAAGGCTTGATGAAATAGCTTTTGACTATGGTATGGTGATAAACGCTGGAAAGACAAAATTAATGACCAACAACGCCAAGGGCATTAACAGTAGGATAAAAGCTTAACAAAATCTGGCAAGATAAACGGTTAGCACTATGCACGAAAATCAGATTAATGCATCCATTGATCCTTTCAATATTCCTCTATGCCTGTGAGACATGGACAGTTACAGCTGACCTACCTTCAGTGAAGGATACAGGCCTTGGAGATGAGATGTTTCCGAACGATTACCAACCTTCGTTTTGCAGATGACATTGATGGGTTGTCAGGTTCAGAAGCAGAACTAAGAATGAGTCAGAAGGCTTGATGAAATAGCTTTTGACTATGGTATGGTGATAAACGCTGGAAAGACAAAATTAATGACCAACAACGCCAAGGGCATTAACAGTAGGATAAAAGCTTAACAAAATCTGGCAAGATAAACGGTTAGCACTATGCACGAAAATCAGATTAATGCATCCATTGATCCTTTCAATATTCCTCTATGCCTGTGAGACATGGACAGTTACAGCTGACCTACCTTCAGTGAAGGATACAGGCCTTGGAGATGAGATGTTTCCGAAGACTTTCAAATGTCATGTACAAAGATCGATTTACCAATGAGGAAATACAAGATAGAATTACAACAGCAATAGGGCCTTTTAAAGACATCTTGGCAACTGTCTAAAGAAGGAAACTCTCTTGGTACGGTCACATATCGAGATCAAATGGTCTTGCAAATACGATCCTGCTCGGAAAGGTGCAAGGCAAACAACGAAAAGACCGTCCCAAAAAGAGATGGGAGGACAACATAAAATAATGGACCAATCTCCGACCAAAAGAGTCACAGGCAGTGGCCACTGACAGAGAAGGGTGGCGTGGGGTTGTGAGGATGTCTTCATGTGTGCCCCAACGACCTCACTGGTTATGGGATGACATGACCTGAATTTGATGACAAGCTGAAACACACAAGTATAAAGAAGGAAATCTGATTCAATATTTTAAATCTTTGCAGCCAGAGCAGCTTCTTAATTTTAAGTGACTTGCTTGTGGATTAGAGCCAATTTTTGGTATAACATACCTGTATGAACAAATATTCTAAAAAATGGAGCACGTTAGCTCAGCTATCGAGTAAATGTATCTGTAAAAAATTGAAATGTCCATTCTAATAATTGTCACCTCAAGCTTGAAATCTTTGTTTAGCAATATTTTGAAATTTGTTGATCAAAACTTTGTGATTAGCTATGATTTAAATCTCCAATTGATAGCCCAGAGTAGATATAAGTATTTGTTTCTTAAATACATTTATTCACTGCTGCCTTTCTTCTTTGTAATTATTTAAATAAAAAAATTAATGAAAATGTAACAGGAATCTGGATTAAAATAAAGTGTATAAAAACAAAAATGGATATGGTTCAGATACCACGCTAAAGTATAGACAAGAATGTAACATAAATGAAAGTTATTAGTTCAATTTTAAAACTGTATTTTCATTGACCCATGAGAATGTGTAAAAGATTGTTATGTAATGTCGTTTTCTAAAGTTCCTCCTTGGAAGCTTGTACATTTGGGGATTCAGACGATACGTAGGCTTGCTTATTGTAAATAGAAGCATGAATGCCTAGTGTAGTTATATGCCTATTTAAAGTGATCATACATAATTTCATTATCCCTGCTAATTTGCTTTTCTTTCCTACAGCCAACCAAAACCGAAAAAGGACATAATGGCAACAATAGCCATGATGGAAAACCAGCTGATCCTCAAAGTGAAACCAATAAACAAGAAAACAAAATAGCAGAAAAGGTAGGGTCGCCCAAGAGACTGAGTTAAGCAAACAAACAAAAAATGGTGAACACAAACACTTCAAGTGAAAAATTATAGAATCAAAGATGAAAATATCTATTTGACTGAAACCTGGCAGAGAACTTCATTATCTTCAGTCATCAGAAATTAGTCAAACAGAAACAGCCATTAAAAACACAAGATCAGTACTACCAGTTATAATTTCTCTGTATCTTGTGGTCAGTATAATTTAGTTTCAGTTTAAGAACATGATAAACAAAAGTACCAACAATAAAAACAATGCAGACACCATCCAGAAAGGATCAGTAGAAGCCATTTTGAAGTTTACAGATTTAAATTCCATTTTTCCCTATAGTAGACCTACCATTCTAGTCAGCTTTAAACAATATATATATATTTATATATTTACCCGCAGAAGACCATCCATATCCATCATTAAGCGATTACATAATGGTGTGATGGATATGGAAACAATGGATACAACGTAATAGACCTATATGTTATAGTTCCTTTCAGAGTTATCCCATAGTTGATCACTAAACTTATTTCTGTAGTGTATTATCACAAATAAACACACATCCCTGCTGCTAATTTTCCTTAGAGATTAATAATACGGTCTATGCCTTGACCTACAGCTGTTCCACTAATGTGGCTTCATACTTGTGGACATTTTTGCATTACCACCTACACTTGAGTTATTTTTCTTGCTTCAGAGTTATGGACATTTAGCTTCATGGTGCCACTGCCTGGATCTATATACCAATTTCTATACAAACACCACACGATTCCCATCTTCTTGTGTTTGGTGTTTCCCTTTGTGATTGAATATTATAGTGTTGTTGTTTTAGACTTTGGCATATTCTTTCTTCTTTAGCATTTTCAGTCCTTATTTCGTTGAAATGTCTGTTTACGTTCCTTCAATATTTTGTTAGCGCCCATATGCTTGTCAATTTTTAATGCAACCCACAGCAAGGCCAATGGCCTATTCATCATCAATTTTCTGAAGCAGTCCTTTACTCGGTCTTGTTTCCCCCTTCTATGACATGGACATAGGGGTTGGACCTTTTGAGATGCATGTGTGTATATGTGTTCAGGCGGATTCTAGGACTGAATGATATCAAGCAATGAATAGAATAACTGCAGTTCTGAATGTACATTCAGTTCAGTTCATCCCGTTACCTCTTGAGATCATTGGGGAACCCCTGTTGACACCTTCACAATCCTGTGCCTCCTTAGGTCATAGGTTGGTCCATTCATGAATATTATCGTCTCATCGTTTTCTCTGACATCTCCACCTTCGCTTACATTGTACTGTGTCCTGTACTATCATATTTGCAAGGCCTTTGACCTAAAAATGTGGCCATACCAAGCCTCAGTCTTTTAATCGTTGTGAGGAGGTCGTCACACAGTCCACTTGCATTCTTGATTCTTCTATGTACTTCATCATTTGTGATAAGGTCTTTGTAGGTAATTAGGGTCTTCTAAAACATCTCATCTCCATGGCCTGGATTCTTCTTTGGAGGTCTGCTGTAATGGTTTAAGTTTCACGGGCATAGAGGAATATCAAAAGAACCATTGAGCGCATTTGTCTGAAATTTATGGCGAAGGATAGTCGTTTATCTTTCCAAATGAATTTCACATGTCGCAGTGGGCGTTGACCTCATTGCTTCGCTAATAAGGTGCAGGACATTATTCTGCACTCTGTCCAGGGACAGAGACTCTACATTAGTCTGTGAGCATGTTGTCAGGAGTGCACTGCTGTATTCTAAAGCAGAGTATATATATGCAAGATACAAGCCTCTGAGTGTCCTTGTCTGATCCCTATGTTGTACCAGCAAGCCTCTTCAATAACTGTAGCCGCCTCAGTGCTTTATTTTTAACATATTGGACATGTGTCTTGGGGCTGAGCTGTCGTTTGAGAATGACTCCAAGATATGTAGGCTCTTCCTCTCTGGACAATTTCTGTTTGCCGAATGCTCAACACATACAACTTAACAGTCGCTTGAACAGAATCCAACCAGAACATACTCCAAAGTGCCAGCAGTGCACATATTCCTATAAAACGGTTGAACATCATCGTTTTTAATGTCCAGCACTTGCCAGTGCTTAGGCCTATTCATCATCAATTTTCTGAAGTAGTCCTTTACTCAGTCTTGTTTACCCCTTCTATGACATGGACATAGGGATTGGACCTTTTGAGATGCATGTGTGTATTTGTGTTCAGGTGGATTCTAGGACTGAATGATATCAAGCAATGAATAGAATAACTGCAGTTTTGAATGTACATTTAGTTCAGTTCATCTCGTTACCTCTTAGTGCTTAGGAAAAAGCTTCTTCCTCCGAGGCCAGACAAATGGAACACTTTGAACGAATCTAAACAACAGCTTACAAACACTTGCAGATACCACTATATGACATTGGGTCAAAGGGCAGGAGCCCATAGGCCGCTGTATCAATAACCAACCATCTTTCTATATAGGTTTCAATTGAGCAAGCGCTGCAGTTGTCTGTGCTATTTTCATCACTGATTGCTGAGCCCAGATACTCGATACATTACAACCTAATAATTAGAGATGAACTACTATAGAAACCACCAATTTAGCCAGCTTCAAATAATTTTTAAGAGAGGATAAGTAACAAGTAGACACATCTCAGATCAAAGATTGCACTCAAATAATTATGTTTAAAAAAAGTATGTCTGAAAGTGAAAGCTCTGTTGATACTCAACTCATTTTACTTTGAGGAGATGGGTGAGAATTATTGCATTGATTTTTCTGTAAACAGACACTCAAAAAGTATCTTACCTTTGGGCCGGAAAAATACAATTTCTCACCAGGAGTTTTGAAACCCTAATCTCCTTCAAAGTACTTTCCTTGAGACTTCACACACTTCTCCCAGCAGTCCTGTCATTGTTGGAACATTTAGAGAAATCCTTTTTGGGAATTCAGTACAGCTGGGTCGTCACATGCTGCATAATGTCTTTGTGTAACTAAAATCAGGTCTTTTTCATTGAGATTTTTTGCTTGGGGAACAGCCAGCAATTGCAAGGAACCAAGTTGGGAGAATAGTGAGCCTGGCGAACCAGAGGAATGTTGTATTTGACCAAGAAAATCTGAATCAGATGCGAAGAATGGGCGGGTGCGTTGTCATGATAGAGCTGCCAAGTTCCCATTTTTCCACAGGCTTGCAGTTTGCGCCGAACAGCATCACGAAGGTCCTGGATGACATCTGGGTAGTCTTAGTTGATCTGTACTTTTACATGGGTTGGATGCCCCTGTACAGGTTCCAGCTCTGGCGTGAGCTGGATGTAGCCGGGAGGAGGATTTCCTGCTTAGCGGGCTAGGCTTGAGCAGCTTTTTACTCTGCTGTGTTGGGACAAGTGATATGGAGGGTGGGTAACTAATGTGCGAGTCCATCTTAATAGACTCAAACACTAGAGTAAAGTAGACCCGCAACCTGTTAGGCGCCATCTATGCTGCTCTGAACAAACCACCTAAACATGGCCAGTTTTATGCCATGTCACACAGTCACCTCTTATGACACGCTCCCTGTGGGGTAGGGGTGCTATTCTTGTTTTTTTAAATATACAAAGACTCTGGTGAACCACTACCTCCAGGTAATACCCTTAGGTAATATTTTGACCTTGTGGTGCGTACTCATGATGCACAACCCAGGGGGAGTCAAATAAGAAAGGTCAACATGACTATGCCATTGCTACGCATCTGCCTCGCTTTTTTGGGCCTCTGAGATGAATGTCTTCACTGTGATGACTGCAGCTTGGTTTCACTCATCACCAGTGATCAGTGGTTGTGAAATCAGGGTCATCATTTGCACAGTCAAGCAGGTCCTGTGAGATTTCCAGATGGAGTTGCTTTTGCGCCATTATTTCCAGCATTCGTGGACACTCCGTATAGACAAATCCTCACTCAAAATAGAGTTTACCGATCCAATGCTTGTCTCCACCTCATCCACAAGCTCGCGGGTGGGGAGATGACAGTTCTGTAAGACCAAGGTCTGTAGTGAGTCAATGACTACATTATTTTGATTTGTTGAGGGCCTACCATAATGTGATACACCCTCCACTGATGTGCAGCCATCTTCGAAGCGAGTGTACCCGTCCTTAATTTGTGCAATGCTTATTGCATCATCACTGAAATCCTGTTGAATCTTCCTAATGGTTTCCACTTGGGTTTCGTCTAGCATTTGGCAAAATTGAATATAACACTGCTGCTCAATTCTTTTCGTCATTTCGTGTTGAATGAGAATCCAATGGGTTCTCTGTCAGCACTGTAAGGCTGACTGCCAACGACCCGACGCAATCAGCGGGTGGGAAAAAATTAGCGCCTGTGCATGATGGCCCCCTATATCTCCCTGCCGTAGGACAACCTCCCATGCTTCATTTTTTTCCGCTGAAAAATTAAGGCCTGATACTTTTTGAACACACCTCACAGCAATGATGAAAAACATTTTATCCAGTTCTACTTCTGAGAAGTATGAATGATTTGTTGATCCTGAGCTTGCAACTTGATCTAAGATTTGTGATGGACAATTGCAAATCAGACCCATTGATGAGGATCAAGATGCTGAGCAGCACATGAGCTGCAGCGGTCAGCGACCCATAGCTGACTGCTAGCGTCAGGGCCAGCGAACCATAGCGTCCAAGACCCTTCTACACCTCCATGCGGTGATCCTAGATAACAGGCTGCAGCAGAGCAGACTGGCTAAGGAGAAGGGATCGAAGAGGGAATGCTAACCCGGTACCCAAAAAATGCTTGCTGAAGTCGGATGTGTTGGACCGAAAGGTGCAAATATCGCAGCCAAGCTGTAAACTACGACACAACGCATTCCGTTCTCTGGACTACATTCTGCTACTTAAGCCCTTTCATGGTTTGGCAGCGGGAGATTGAGAACGAACGAAGAAGAAGAACACACCTCAAATAAATTTTTCTTAAAAACAATGTCTCAAGATTGTTGTTTTATCTTCACATGGTCATCTTTATAGCATATTGGAACCATATTATTCAATTGTGATTTAAATATTAGAATTCATATAAGGCTTATGAATATGTTGTATCTGGGTTTTTAAACAAATATTTATAGTTTATGTTTTTACTAATGGCTGAGAATTTAATGATATATTTAGTTCATTTGTATAGAATAGAGCAGTGTTTCTCCAACTTGCGTTTTCTGCAAGCATGAACGTTTTTTTAAACTTTACAGCAAACGTATCTGACCTGAATGGAAATAATAGCACATCTATTTTCTTTTCTGATTTTGAAATTTAATAACATGCACTAATTTGGAATATATTTTTCAAGATATAAGATCAGTTTTATTTTTCTTGATCATGACAAAAAATACTTCATGTGGTAAATTTGCCAAAAAAATTGTGTGGCACATTTAGCTGAGTGCCATGGCACAGCTCACCAATTGAGAAACACTGCATCAATAGATACTTTTTGAAAGTACTTGTACACCTTATTTTACTTGTACACCTTATTTTATCAGAAAGTTGTTCATTGCTCTAACAACCTTTATAAGAAAAGAAAATTGTGTTTTGAACCTCATTAATTAAATGTAAACAAAAATAGAATTAATTAAAATTGACAGTTTTCTTGATGTGAACTTATCATAGAGCTCACTGATATAGTCCATCCATATTTGTTCTATATTCTCCTCCTGTCTCTTTAATGTTACCCTTTCCTTTGATTTCAATCATTCAGTAGGTGTCTGTGTGTTCTTCTCCGTGTTTATTTGTTTGTACAAAGATGTTGTGTCCATTTTGTAAATAGCTTCTACATTTGCAGCACCTCTGTTTTAGCAAAATTATTTGCATTTTGTTAATGTTGCCGGGGGTCGAAAAGGAATACAAAGAATAATAACACTGTAACCGGCCAGGAATGTCATAAGGGGTATTGGACATTGGTCTGGCTACCACATCCTGTAAAAACTAAATAATCTACACATATAGACCGCAGGGTAGAAGAGCAGTGACTAAGTTTTGATTTGCAGCTTTGTATTAGTTTTTAGATATCATTTTATTACTTTTCTTGTTTCATTTGTTTTTTAGCATCAATTAATTCTAAACATTCATCTGTCATTCATTCCTACTTTGTATTTCAATTTTTCTCTGTCTTGTTTCTTTTAATGCCTGGCTATCTTTAACATCTCTCAGACATTTTGCTTTAAAATATAATTATTTGCACCAAACTCTGTTTTTAGTAATGAAACAAGATTGTCCACACAAATAAATAAGATAAAATAGTAACTTTGATGTGTGGTGTAGCATAGGTAATTTATGACCTTAACAAAACTATTGTTGCCCTCTAAAAGCTGTGTGAAGGATTTCACATAGCAGTGTAGGGAAATCCATCATTAGAGCGTGTTACAGGACATTACTATGGATAGCACTCTAACTACTATTATCAAGTGCAGTGTTTAGTGAAATGCATTCAGCTATTACCAAATTTTAACTATAAAAAATGTGGTGAGTTTCCTATTATGAGTTTTAATTTGTGACAGATAACAATTATTGATGATTATGATAATCTGTGAATCACTATGAATTTGAATATGTTTCCTAATTGCATAGTCAAACAAGCTGACAACAATGGCAAATATCAAGAAGATTGATAACAAGCAAAACACAATAAATATACCCAATCAATTTCACCTCTAACATCATAATTATCCACTAAAATGTTAAATAAATGAAAGATGTACTTTCTCCCTTTATGATGTTTGAATAAAAACACCTGTGTGAATAATATTTCGATATGTACAAAATGATTTTTATGCTAGCAAAAAATTGCAGTACTTACCACGTTGTGCGAACACTTGAAACGGAGGCAAAAATGATAAAGCAGATTTACAAATAATGAACTAATAGTAAAGTAACTGATAATGGTACAACTCAACGTCTGCAGTTGACTTATTAATGGAGTTAAAAGAAGAGTTTTGCTTCCACCTAGTTATGTACCATCACTATACAGCAGCTACTATAGACATGACAACCACTTGTCCTGCAAGAAGGCTTGATTTTCTGCTACAGAATGTAAATACTTTGAATATAAATATTATGACTTCATTGCAAAGTGCTTTGTTGTATCACTTGATTCAGAACCTGCAATGACAACTTAATTATAAATGTTTGCATTACTTAGCATGTCTGATGAGGTTAATTTGCAAATAAGCAGAGCTAATTGTCTTATCACTACTTTATAATTTGCTTCTGTCACATAAATTGATTTCAGTGCCATTTGATGTTCTAGTTGTGTTATGTTATTTTAAACAGAACCAATATCTCTGCAATCTGGAGAAACCCGTAGGTGCTCAGTTCATGTCAGCAGAGGATGTAGAACATGGTTACTTGGGATCAAAGAGTTCTATGGGATATCACTAAGGTTTCAGTGAGAAGACGTGATTGAAATAAATAAACATGCTTTCCCCAACAAACAAACAAATTTAACTCAGCACAGTGCACTGGTTGATCTTCCATGTTCATTTTTGTGAATCCCTTTCTCTGTTTTTGACATGATGTAGAAAAGGCTGATGATATTGGGTGACACGGGTGCTGTTTTGGAAAAAGGGTATGGCATGGAAGGCTGAAGGTATCAGTCTCCCCATTCTGAATTGATATCCCCTACCTCCATTTATGGGTTTATGACTGACTTAAGAATGAGAAGCAACTATCCTATCCCATTCAGTAAAACATAAGATGGAAATGGCCACATCATCATCATCATATAGCATGTCCCTTGCAGAATGTTGCTTCCATGACAGCCCGTCTGAAAGAAACTCAAACTCTTGCCAATTCTCCAGTCTGCTCCAGAGTCATGCCATGCATTCCTTGACATCTTGGTGCCATTGCCTTCTTGGTCTGCCTCTGTCTCTTTTGACTTGCATCATACCTTCATTACCATTCTCTCAAGACTGTTGTGTCTTTTGATATGGCCAACCTATGTCAATATTCTGATCATTATGGAATTTAGGAACCAGTTCTTCTCTATGCAAACTCTTTCTGAATGTGTGTATTCTTATTTGTTTTAGTCTATGGTAATCTGAGGACCCTTGTATAACATTTTGACTCTGAAGACTCGATTCACTTCATTGAAGTTTGAGTAACTGTCCATGTTTCACGGCCGTATGCTGTCACGGGAAAAAAACAGGTTCTCAAAATGTTTACTTTTGTTGGTTTGATGATATTCGGCCATAGTTTTCTCAGGCTGTGTAGCCTCTACATTGCCATTGACAATCTCCTTCTGATTTCTTTTGAGCGGTCACTATTGTTGTCAATTCTTGAGTCCAGATACCCAAAGTCAGTGACCTGTTCTATTTCCACACCCTTGAATTAGAATTTATGTTAACTTCTTGTTTTGTTGATGGCCATTATATTTGTTTTGTTTATGTTTCAAAGAGGTTTTGATCTTTGCTGCATCTGCAAACAACTGCAATTAGCTGCTCTAACCCCTCTGCACTGTTTCATATAATCACTGTGTCAAGTGTGTATCTGAGATCTTGTATCCACCTATTGTTAAAGGATGATGACTTTCTAAATTATCATACAATGGCCATATAATAGAAGATATATTTACGTGTGACAGAGCTGTGCCTAAATAACATCAAACTTTGTTTTGGGACATTGTTGAAGCAGCGATATCAGGTGAACATCGTTAGGCTGGACATGTGGTAATCATACTTGATTGACAGATGGAAATGTAGAACAACGTTTTTGTGGCCATATGCCTGTACTCGTCCATGTTGTTGCCCACCTATGTGACGACGAGAAGGACTGACCAAAGACCTAGGCCCACATTGGTACAGCATTGCAAAAGATTGGGGCGCATACAGAATATTTTTGGCTTCCTCAAATACGGCACATGGCTGGACTGATGCAGAGAATAATGTGAATGTGTGAGCTGTGCCTTATCTGTTGTAAACGTGGCAGAATATAATTTGTTTAGGAAAATAATAGGACAATAAACATTGTGTGGAAAATATGAGGATATGTCTTGCATCCTGAAACCAGTTGTTTAAAAAGTGAATTTCTTTAGATCTGACAGGTTAATCAGTTTCATGATTTTCTGAATGAAACTGATTCAGAGTTCCTTGGCTTTCTTGTTATATAGCAGCTCGTTGGCTTAGTTGTGGAAAGGTTTTATCATGGTTCTCCCACCTCAGAAAATAAATCAATTCATTCCTAATGGAGAAGAATTGAGCTCATCTTTTATCAAACACTGATTTGATTTTGGAAATGGACTCTTTTTACAGATGTCACGGTTATATGAATCAATTAAATCTGAAGTTGCAAGCTGAAACAAATTTTATTTATGATCTATTTGCACATATCAAGGCATTCAGGGCAAAACTGATGCTATTTAAATACAGGTGAAAGTTCATAACTTGGTTCATTTTCATTATGTGAAAAATCTCATGCAAAACGTTGAGCAGAATTTCCTTCCTCATTTGCATTGAAATTCATTTGTGACTTGCAAAAACAATTTCATGAACTATTTTTTTTATCTTGATGGAAACGCTGATGTTTCAAAATCCATTTGACTGCAATGTTGAAACACTCCCAAATCAGTTTCAAATAGAAATTATTGATCTCCAATTTGATGACAAGGTAAAACACTAGTATAAAGAAGGAAACCTGATTTAATTTTATAAATTTTTGCAACCTGAACAGGTTCCGAATTTTAAGTAATTTGTTTGTGGATTTGTGCCAGGTTTTTTGGTAAAATATACTCGCATGAACAAACATTCTCAAAAACGGAGTACGTTAAGTTCCGCTATCGAGAAAATGTGTCTGGTGAACATTTGAAGTTCATTCCAATAATTGACACCTCAAGCTTGAAACATTAGTTCAGCAAAATTTGGAAATTTGGAAAAGCAGTTCCATCAATCACATTGATCATGGTGTTCAACACTTCATTATTAGTTATGACTGAAATCTCTAATTGCTAGCCCAGAGTAAATCCAACTTTTTTGTTTCTGAAAAATATGTATGTTCTGTTGCCTTTCTTTGTACTTTTTTAAATTAAAAAAAACAATGAAAATGTAGTAGTAATGTGGATTAAAATTAAGTGAAAACAGCTCGTTGCTGCAAACCACTCATGCAAGGATCATCACAGATCAAGACTATACAGAGAGACACCATAAGGTACCCACACAGACAAAGGCATGTTTCTCCCACCATGGACACACTGATACATCTGCCACTCAAACCCTGCAGGTGTTGCAGTGGAATGCTGAAGATCTTTACAACAAAATGAGGATTGGAACAAATGATAGGTGTCCATGTGGGGAGCATACCATGACTGTGGAACACATCCTACAAAGTTGCATGCTCATGCAGGAAGAGAGAGAATAATACTGGCCTCGTGAGACAGATATGAGACAGAGGCTGTATGGAGTTTAAACAGCCTTACAAACAATGGTGCTATTTGTAAGAGAAACCCAGACCTTGATCTGAGGATGAACGAAGAAGAAGAAAAAAATTAAGTGAATAAAATCAAAGATGGAAATGGTTATGATACCACGCTGAAGTATAAACTAGAATGTAACATAAATAAAAGTTATTAGTCAATTATATAACTTTTTGTCATTGGGCACGAAAATGTGTAAAATATATTATTTGATTCGTGTACAAAAAAGATTGGAGTCCCTTGACATAGATTGCTATGTAACATAGTTTTCTTAAGTTCCTCTTTGGAAGCTTATGCAATTGAGCATGCAGAAAATATGTAGATATGTAAACATGAATGCCTAGTGCAGATGTATGTCAGTTTGTGATGATCATACATAATGTCATTATCCCTGCTAATTTGCTTTTCTTTCCTGCAACCACAGATAACTGAAGGAAAACAAAATGGCAATAATATACCTGATGGAAAACCAACTGATTCTCAAACTGCCACTGTTGAATATGCAAACGAAAGCAGCAATATCAAGATAAAGATCGTGAAAACAAACAATTGAAGGACAAAATTTTAGAATCAAAGATGAAACTACCCATTTGACTGAAACCTGGCAGAGAACTTCATTATCTTCAGTCACCAGAAATTAGTAAAACAGAAACAGCCATTAAAAACACAAGATTAGTACTACCAGTTATAATTTCTCTGTATCTTGTGGTCAGTATAATTTAGTTACAGTTTCAGAACATTATAAAGAAAAGTACCAACAATAAAAACAATGCAGACACCACCCAGAAAGAATCAGTAGAAGCCATTTTGAAGTTTACAGACTTAAATTCCATTTTTCCCCTATAGTAGACCTACCATTCTAGTCAGCTTTAAACAATATATATATATATATATATATATATATATATATTTACCCACAGGAGACCATCCATATCCGTCATTAAGCGATTACATAATGGTGTGATGGATATGGAAACAATGGATACAACGTAATAGACCTATATGTTATAGTTCCTTTCAGAGTTATCCCATAGTTGATCACTAAACTTATTTCTGTAGTGTATTATCACAAATAAACACACATTTCTACTGCTAATTTTCCTTAGAGATTAATAATACGGTCTATGCCTTGACCTACAGTTGTTCCACTTATGTGGCTTCATACTTGTGGACATTTTTGCATTACCACCTACACTTGAGTTATTTTTTTATGCTTCAGAGTTATGGACATTTAGCTTCATGGTGCCACTGCCTGGATCTATATACCAATTTCTATACAAACACCACACGATTCCCATCTTCTTGTGTTTGGTGTTTCCCTTTGTGATTGAATATTATAGTGTTGTTGTTTTAGACTTTGGCATATTCTTTCTTCTTTAGCATTTTCAGTCCTTATTTCATTGAAATAAGTCTGTTTACGTTCCTTCAATATTTTGTTAGCGCCAATATGCTTGTCAATTTGTAATTCAAACCACAGCAAGGCCAATGGCCTATTCATCATCAATTTTCTGAAGCAGTCCTTTACTCAGTCTTGTTTCCCCCTTCTATGACATGGACATAGGGGTTGGACCTTTTGAGATGTATGTGTGTTTATGTGTTCAGGCGGATTCTAGGACTGAATGATATCAAGCAATGAATAGAATAACTGCAGTTTTGAATGTACATTCAGTTCAGTTCATTCCGTTACCTCTTGAGATCATTGGGGAACCCCTGTTGACACCTTCACAATCCTGTGCCTCCTCAGGTCATAGGTTGGTCCATTCATGAATATTATCGTCTCATCGTTTTCTCTGACGTCTCCACCTTCGCTTACATTGTACTGTATCCTGTACTATCATATTTGCAAGGCCTTTGGACCAAAAAATGTGGCCATACCAAGCCTCAGTCTTTTAATCGTTGTGAGGAGGTCGTCACACAGTCCACTTGCATTCTTGATTCTTCTACGTACTTCATCATTTGTGATAAGGTCTTTGTAGGTAATTAGGGTCTTCTAAAACATCTCATCTCCATGGCCTGGATTCTTCTTTGGAGGTCTGCTGTAATGGTCTAAGTTTCACGGGCATAGAGGAATATCAAAAGAACCATTGAGCGCATTAGTCTGAAATTTATGGCGAAGGATAGTCGTTTATCTTTCCAAATGAATTTCACATGTCACAGTGGGCGTTGACCTCATTGCTTCGCTAATAAGGTGCAGGGCATTATTCTGCACTCTGTCCAGGGACAGAGACTCTACATTAGTCTGTGAGCATGTTGTCAGGAGTGCACTGCTGTATTCTAAAGCAGAGTATATATATCCAAGATACAAGCCTATGAGTGTCCTTGTCTGATCCCTATGTTGTACCAGCAAGCCTCTTCAATAACTGTAGCCGCCTCAGTGCTTTATTTTTAACATATTGGACATGTGTCTTGAGGCTGAGCTGTCGTTTGAGAATGACTCCAAGATATGTAGGCTCTTCCTCTCTGGACAATTTCTGTTTGCCGAATGCTCAACACATACAACTTAACAGTCGCTTGAACAGAATCCAACCAGAACATACTCCAAAGTGCCAGCAGTGCACATATTCCTATAAAATGGTTGAACATCATCGTTTTTAATGTCCAGCGCTTGCCAGTGCTTAGG
This sequence comes from Ariolimax columbianus, assembly GCA_036924085.1. Taxonomy (NCBI): domain Eukaryota; kingdom Metazoa; phylum Mollusca; class Gastropoda; order Stylommatophora; family Arionidae; genus Ariolimax; species Ariolimax columbianus. Next base: position 7,943,765 of record JAVGWX010000019.1, on the reverse strand, counting down.
CCTATTCATCATCAATTTTCTGAAGCAGTCCTTTACTCAGTCTTGTTTACCCCTTCTATGACATGGACATAGGGATTGGACCTTTTGAGATGCATGTGTGTATATGTGTTCAGGCGGATTCTAGGACTGAATGATATCAAACAATGAATAGAATAACTGCAGTTTTGAATGTACATTTAGTTCAGTTCATCCCGTTACCTCTTAGTGCTTAGGAAAAAGCTTCTTCCTCCGAGGCCAGACAAATGCAACACTTTGTACGGAACTAAACAACAGCTTACAAACACTTGCAGATACCACTATATGACATTGGGTCAAAGGGCTAGAGCCCATAGGCCGCTGTATCAATAACCAACCATCTTTCAATATAGGTTTCAATTGAGCAAGCGCTGCAGTTGTCTGTGCTATTTTAGCCAGGACCTCTGGTTTTGATCCCTCATCACTGATTGCTGAGCCAAGATACTCGATACATTACAACCTAATAATTAGAGATGAAGTACTATAGAAACCACCAATTTAGCCAGCTTCAAATAATTGTTAAGAGAGAATAAGTAACAAGTAGACAAATCTCAGATCAAAGATTGCACTCAAATAATTATGTTAATAAAAAGTATGTCTGAAAGTGAAAGCTCTGTTGATACTCAACTCATTTTACTTTGAGGAGAGGGGTGAGAATTATTGCATTGATTTTTCTGTAAACAGACACTCAAAAAGTATCTTACCTTTGGGCCGGAAAAATACAATTTCTCACCAGGAGTTTTGAAACCCTAATCTCCTTCAAAGTACTTTCCTTGAGACTTCACACACTTCTCCCAGCAGTCCTGTCATTGTTGGAACATTTAGAGAAATCCTTTTTGGGAATTCAGTACAGCTGGGTCGTCACATGCTGCATAATGTCTTTGTGTAACTAAAATCAGGTCTTTTTCAGTGAGATTTTTTGCTTGGGGAACAGCCAACAATTGCAAGGAACCAAGTTGGAAGAATAGGGAGCCTGGCGAACCAGAGGAATGTTGTATTTGACCAAGAAAATCTGAATCAGATGCGAAGAATGGGCGGGTGCGTTGTCATGATAGAGCTGCCAAGTTCCCGTTTTTCCACAGGCTGGCAGTTTGCGCCGAACAGCATCACGAAGGTCCTGGATGACATCTGGGTAGTCTTAGTTAATCTGTACTTCTACATGGGTTGGATGCCCCTGTGTAGGTTCCAGCTCTGGCGTGAGCTGGATGTAACCGGGAGGAGGATTTCCTGCTTAGCGGGCTAGGCTTGAGCAGCTTATTACTCTGCTGTGTTGGGACAAGTGATATGGAGGGTGGGTAACTAATGTGCGAGTCCATCTTAATAGACTCAAACACTAGAGTAAAGTAGACCCGCAACCTGTTAGTCGCCATCTATGCTGCTCTGAACAAACCACCTAAACATGGCCAGTTTTATGCCATGTCACACAGTCACCTTTTATGACACGCTCCCTGTGGGGTAGGGGTGCTATTCTTGTTTTTTTAAATATACAAAGACCCTAGTGAACCACTACCTCCAGATAATACCCTTTGGTAATATTTTGACCTTGTGGTGCGTACTCATGATGCACAACCCAGGGGGAGTCAAATAAGAAAGGTCAACATGACTATGCCATTGCTACGCATCTGCCTCGCTTTTTTGGGCCTCTGAAATGAATGTCTTCACTGTGATGACTGCAGCTTGGTTTCACTCATCACCAGTGATCAGTGGTTGTGAAATCAGGGTCATCATTTGCACAGTCAAGCAGGTCCTGTGAGATTTCCAGATGGAGTTGCTTTTGCGCCATTATTTCCAGCATTCGTGGACACTCCGTATAGACAAATTCTCACTCAAAATGGAGTTTACCGATCCAATTCTTGTCTCCACCTCATCCACAAGCTCGTGGATGGGGAGATGACAGTTCTGTAAGACCAAGGTCTGTAGTGGGTCAATAACTACATTATTTTGATTTGTTGAGGGCCTACCATAATGTGATACACCCTCCACTGATGTGCAGCCATCTTCGAAGCGAGTGTACCCGTCCTTAATTTGTGCAATGCTTATTGCATCATCACTGAAAGCCTGTTGAATCTTCCTAATGGTTTCCACTTGGGTTTCGTCTAGCATTTGGCAAAATTGAATATAACACTGCTGCTCAATTCTTTTCGTCATTTCGTGGTGAATGAGAACCCAATGGGTTCTCTGTCAGCACTGTAACGACCCGACGCAATCAGCGGGTGGGAAAAAAATTAGCGCCTGTGCATGATGGCCCCCTATATCTCTCTCCCGTAGGACAACCTCCCATGCTTCATTTTTTTCCGCTGAAAAATTAAGGCCTGATACTTTTTGAACACACCTCAAATAAAACTTTCTTAAAAACAATGTCTCAAGATTGTTGTTTTATCTTCACATGGTCATCTTTATAGCATATTGGAACCATATTATTCAATTGTGATTTAAATATTAGAATTCATATAAGGCTTATGAATATGTTGTATCTGGGTTTTTAAACAAATATTTATAGTTTATGTTTTTACTAATGGCTGAGAATTTAATGATATATTTAGTTCATTTGTATAGAATAGAGCAGTGTTTCTCCAACTTGCGTTTTCTGCAAGCATGAACGTTTTTTTAAACTTTACAGCAAACGTATCTGACCTGAATGGAAATAATAGCACATCTATTTTCTTTTCTGATTTTGAAATTTAATGACATGCACTAATTTGGAATATATTTTTCAAGATATAAGATCAGTTTTATTTTTCTTGATCATGACAAAAAATACTTCATGTGGTAAATTTGCCAAAAAAATTGTGTGGCACATTTAGCTGAGTGCCATGGCACAGCTCACCAATTGAGAAACACTGCATCAATAGATACTTTTTGAAAGTACTTGTACACCTTATTTTACTTGTACACCTTATTTTATCAGAAAGTTGTTCATTGCTCTAACAACCTTTATAAGAAAAGAAAATTGTGTTTTGAACCTCCTTAATTAAATGTAAACAAAAATAGAATTAATTAAAATTGACAGTTTTCTTGATGTGAACTTATCATAGAGCTCATTGATATAGTCCATCCATATTTGTTCTATATTCTCCTCCTGTCTCTTTAATGTTACCCTTTCCTTTGATTTCAATCATTCAGTAGGTGTCTGTGTGTTCTTCTCCGTGTTTATTTGTTTGTACAAAGATGTTGTGTCCATTTTGTAAATAGCTTTTACATTTGCAGCACCTCTGTTTTAGCAAAATTATTTGCATTTTGTTAATGTTGCCGGGGGTCGAAAAGGAATACAAAGAATAATAACACTGTAACCGGCCAGGAATGTCATAAGGGGTATTGGACATTGGTCTGGCTACCACATCCTGTAAAAACTAAATAATCTACACATATAGACCGCAGGGTAGAAGAGCAGTGACTAAGTTTTGATTTGCAGCCTTGTATTAGTTTTTAGATATCATTTTATTACTTTTCTTGTTTCATTTGTTTTTTAGCATCAATTAATTCTAAACATTCATCTGTCATTCATTCCTACTTTGTATTTCAATTTTTCTCTGTCTTGTTTCTTTTAATGCCTGGCTATCTTTAACATCTCTCAGACATTTTGCTTTAAAATATAATTATTTGCACCAAACTCTGTTTTTAGTAATGAAACAAGATTGTCCACACAAATAAATAAGATAAAATAGTAACTTTGATGTGTGGTGTAGCATAGGTAATTTATGACCTTAACAAAACTATTGTTGCCCTCTAAAAGCTGTGTGAAGGATTTCACATAGCAGTGTAGGGAAATCCATCATTAGAGCGTGTTACAGGACATTACTATGGATAGCACTCTAACTACTATTATCAAGTGCAGTGTTTAGTGAAATGCATTCAGCTATTACCAAATTTTAACTATAAAAAATGTGGTGAGTTTCCTATTATGAGTTTTAATTTGTGACAGATAACAATTATTGATGATTATGATAATCTGTGAATCACTATGAATTTGAATATGTTTCCTAATTGCATAGTCAAACAAGCTGACAACAATGGCAAATATCAAGAAGATTGATAACAAGCAAAACACAATAAATATACCCAATCAATTTCACCTCTAACATCATAATTATCCACTAAAATGTTAAATAAATGAAAGATGTACTTTCTCCCTTTATGATGTTTGAATAAAAACACCTGTGTGAATAATATTTCGATATGTACAAAATGATTTTTATGCTAGCAAAAAATTGCAGTACTTACCACGTTGTGCGAACACTTGAAACGGAGGCAAAAATGGTAAAGCAGATTTACAAATAATAAACTAATAGTAAAGTAACTGATAATGGTACAACTCAACGTCTGCAGTTGACTTATTAATGGAGTTAAAAGAAGAATTTTTCTTCCACTTAGTTATGTACCATCACTATACAGCAGCTACTATAGACATGACAACCACTTGTCCTGCAAGAAGGCTTGATTTTCTGCTACAGAATGTAAATACTTTGAATATAAATATTATGACTTCATTGCAAAGTGCTTTGTTGTATCACTTGATTCAGAACCTGCAATGACAACTTAATCATAAATGTTTGCATTACTTAGCATGTCTGATGAGGTTAATTTGCAAATAAGCAGAGCTAATTGTCTTATCACTACTTTATAATTTGCTTCTGTCACATAAATTGATTTCAGTGCCATTTGATGTTCTAGTTGTGTTATGTTATTTTAAACAGAACCAATATCTCTGCAATCTGGAGAAACCCGTAGGTGCTCAGTTCATGTCAGCAGAGGATGTAGAACATGGTTACTTGGGATCAAAGAGTTCTATGGGATATCACTAAGGTTTCAGTGAGAAGACGTGATTGAAATAAATAAACATGCTTTCCCCAACAAACAAACAAATTTAACTCAGCACAGTGCACTGGTTGATCTTCCATGTTCATTTTTGTGAATCCCTTTCTCTGTTTTTGACATGATGTAGAGAAGGCTGATGATATTGGGTGACACGGGTGCTGTTTTGGAAAAAGGGTATGGCATGGAAGGCTGAAGGTATCAGTCTCCCCATTCTGAATTGATATCCCCTACCTCCATTTATGGGTTTATGACTGACTTAAGAATGAGAAGCAACTATCCTATCCCATTCAGTAAAACATAAGATGGAAATGACCACATCATCATCATCATATAGCATGTCCCTTGCAGAATGTTGCTTCCATGACAGCCCGTCTGAAAGAAACTCAAACTCTTGCCAATTCTCCAGTCTGCTCCAGAGTCATGCCATGCATTCCTTGACATCTTGGTGCCATTGCCTTCTTGGTCTGCCTCTGTCTCTTTTGACTTGCATCATACCTTCATTACCATTCTCTCAAGACTGTTGTGTCTTTTGATATGGCCAACCTATGTCAATATTCTGATCATTATGGAATTTAGGAACCAGTTCTTCTCTATGCAAACTCTTTCTGAATGTGTGTATTCTTATTTGTTTTAGTCTATGGTAATCTGAGGACCCTTGTATAACATTTTGACTCTGAAGACTCGATTCACTTCATTGAAGTTTGAGTAACTGTCCATGTTTCACGGCCGTATGCTGTCACGGGAAAAAAACAGGTTCTCAAAATGTTTACTTTTGTTGGTTTGATGATATTCGGCCATAGTTTTCTCAGGCTGTGTAGCCTCTACATTGCCATTGACAATCTCCTTCTGATTTCTTTTGAGCTGTCACTATTGTTGTCAATTCTTGAGTCCAGATACCCAAAGTCAGTGACCTGTTCTATTTCCACACCCTTGAATTAGAATTTATGTTAACTTCTTGTTTTGTTGATGGCCATTATATTTGTTTTGTTTATGTTTCAAAGAGGTTTTGATCTTTGCTGCATCTGCAAACAACTGCAATTAGCTGCTCTAACCCCTCTGCACTGTTTCATATAATCACTGTGTCAAGTGTGTATCTGAGATCTTGTATCCACCGATTGTTAAAGGATGATGACTTTCTAAATTATCATACAATGGCCATATAATAGAAGATATATTTACGTGTGACAGAGCTGTGCCTAAATAACATCAAACTTTGTTTTGGGACATTGTTGAAGCAGCGATATCAGGTGAACATCGTTAGGCTGGACATGTGGTAATCATGCTTGATTGACAGATGGAAATGTAGAACAACGTTTTTGTGGCCATATGCCTGTACTCGTCCATGTTGTTGCCCACCTATGTGACGACGAGAAGGACTGACCAAAGACCTAGGCCCACATTGGTACAGCATTGCAAAAGATTGGGGCGCATACAGAATATTTTTGGATTCCTCAAATACGGCACATGGCTGGACTGATGCAGAGAATAATGTGAATGTGTGAGCTGTGCCTTATCTGTTGTAAACGTGGCAGAATATAATTTGTTTAGGAAAATAATAGGACAATAAACATTGTGTGGAAAATATGAGGATATGTCTTGCATCCTGAAACCAGTTGTTTAAAAAGTGAATTTCTTTAGATCTGACAGGTTAATCAGTTTCATGATTTTCTGAATGAAACTGATTCAGAGTTCCTTGGCTTTCTTGTTATATAGCAGCTCGTTGGCTTAGTTGTGGAAAGGTTTTATCATGGTTCTCCCACCTCAGAAAATAAATCAATTCATTCCTAATGGAGAAGAATTGAGCTCATCTTTTATCAAACACTGATTTGATTTTGGAAATGGACTCTTTTTACAGATGTCACGGTTATATGAATCAATTAAATCTGAAGTTGCAAGCTGAAACAAATTTTATTTATGATCTATTTGCACATATCAAGGCATTCAGGGCAAAACTGATGCTATTTAAATACAGGTGAAAGTTCATAACTTGGTTCATTTTCATTATGTGAAAAATCTCATGCAAAACGTTGAGCAGAATTTCCTTCCTCATTTGCATTGAAATTCATTTGTGACTTGCAAAAACAATTTCATGAACTATTTTTTTTATCTTGATGGAAACGCTGATGTTTCAAAATCCATTTGACTGCAATGTTGAAACACTCCCAAATCAGTTTCAAATAGAAATTATTGATCTCCAATTTGATGACAAGGTAAAACACTAGTATAAAGAAGGAAACCTGATTTAATTTTATAAATTTTTGCAACCTGAACAGGTTCCAAATTTTAAGTAATTTGTTTGTGGATTTGTGCCAGGTTTTTTGGTAAAATATACTCGCATGAACAAACATTCTCAAAAACGAAGTACGTTAAGTTCCGCTATCGAGAAAATGTGTCTGGTGAACATTTGAAGTTCATTCCAATAATTGACACCTCAAGCTTGAAACATTAGTTCAGCAAAATTTGGAAATTTGGAAAAGCAGTTCCATCAATCACATTGATCATGGTGTTCAACACTTCATTATTAGTTATGACTGAAATCTCTAATTGCTAGCCCAGAGTAAATCCAACTTTTTTGTTTCTGAAAAATATGTATGTTCTGTTACCTTTCTTTGTACTTTTTAAAATTTAAAAAAACAATGAAAATGTAGGAGTAATGTGGATTAAAATTAAGTGAAAACAGCTCGTTGCTGCAAACCACTCATCCTAGGATCATCACAGATCAAGACTATACAGAGAGACACCATAAGGTACCCACACAGACAAAGACATGTTTCTCCCACCATGGACACACTGATACATCTGCCACTCAACCCCTGCAGGTGTTGCAGTGGAATGCTGAAGATCTTTACAACAAAATGAGGATTGGAACAAATGATAGGTGTCCATGTGGGGAGCATACCATGACTGTGGAACACATCCTACAAAGTTGCATGCTCATGCAGGAAGAGAGAGAATAATACTGGCCTCGTGAGACAGATATGAGACAGAGGCTGTATGGAGTTTAAACAGCCTTACAAACAATGGTGCTATTTGTAAGAGAAACCCAGACCTTGATCTGAGGACGAACGAAGAAGAAGAAAAAAATTAAGTGAATAAAATCAAAGATGGAAATGGTTATGATACCACGCTGAAGTATAAACTAGAATGTAACATAAATAAAAGTTATTAGTCAATTATATAACTTTTTTTCATTGGGCACGAAAATGTGTAAAATATATTATTTGATTCGTGTACAAAAAAGATTGGAGTCCCTTGACATAGATTGCTATGTAACATAGTTTTCTTAAGTTCCTCTTTGGAAGCTTATGCAATTGAGCATGCAGAAAATATGTAGATATGTAAACATGAATGCCTAGTGCAGATGTATGTCAGTTTGTGATGATCATACATAATGTCATTATCCCTGCTAATTTGCTTTTCTTTCCTGCAACCACAGATAACTGAAGGAAAACAAAATGGCAATAATATACCTGATGGAAAACCAACTGATTCTCAAACTGCCACTGTTGAATATGAAAACAATGCAGCAAATAGCGAGATAAAGATCGTGAAAACAAACAATTGAAGGACAAAATTTTAGAATCAAAAGATGAAACTACCCATTTGACTGAAACCTGGCAGAGAACTTCATTATCTTCAGTCACCAGAAATTAGTAAAACAGAAACAGCCATTAAAAACACAAGATTAGTACTACCAGTTATAATTTCTCTGTATCTTGTGGTCAGTATAATTTAGTTACAGTTTCAGAACATTATAAAGAAAAGTCCCAACAATAAAAACAATGCAGACACCACCCAGAAAGAATCAGTAGAAGCCATTTTGAATTTTACAGACTTAAATTCCATTTTCCCCCTATAGTAGACCTACCATCTACCATTCTAGTCAGCTTTAAATAATATATATATATATATATATATATATATATATATATATATATATATATATATATATTTACCCACAGGAGACCATCCATATCCATCATTAAGCGATTACATAATGGTGTGATGGATATGGAAACAATGGATACAACGTAATAGATCTATATGTTATAGTTCCTTTCAGAGTTATCCCATAGTTGATCACTAAACTTGTTTCTGTAGTGTATTATCACAAATAAACACACATTCCTACTGCTAATTTTCCTTAGAGATTAATAATACGGTCTATGCCTTGACCTACAGCTGTTCCACTTATGTGGCTTCATACTTGTGGACATTTTTGCATTACCACCTACACTTGAGTTATTTTTCTTGCTTCAGAGTCATGGACATTTAGCTTCATGGTGCCACTGCCTGGATCTATATACCAATTTCTATACAAACAACACACGATTCCCATCTTCTTGTGTTTGGTGTTTCCCTTTGTGATTGAATATTATAGTGTTGTTGTTTTAGACTTTGGCATATTCTTTCTTCTTTAGCATTTTCAGTCCTTATTTCATTGAAATGTCTGTTTACGTTCCTTCAATATTTTGTTAGCGCCCATTTGCTTGTCAATTTGTAATTCAAACCACAGCAAGGCCAATGGCCTATTCATCATCAATTTTCTGAAGCAGTCCTTTACTCAGTCTTGTTTCCCCCTTCTATGACATGGACATAGGGGTTGGACCTTTTGAGATGCATGTGTGTTTATGTGTTCAGGCGGATTCTAGGACTGAATGATATCAAGCAATGAATAGAATAACTGCAGTTTTGAATGTACATTCAGTTCAGTTCATCCCGTTACCTCTTGAGATCATTGGGGAACCCCTGTTGACACCTTCACAATCCTGTGCCTCCTCAGGTCATAGGTTGGTCCATTCATGAATATTATCGTCTCATTGTTTTCTCTGACGTCTCAACCTTCGCTTACATTGTACTGTGTTCTGTACTATCATATTTGCAAGGCCTTTGGACCTAAAAATGTGGCCATACCAAGCCTCAGTCTTTTAATCGTTGTGAGGAGGTCGTCACACAGTCCACTTGCATTCTTGATTCTTCTACGTGCTTCATCATTTGTGATAAGGTCTTTGTAGGTAATTAGGGTCTTCTAAAACATCTCATCTCCATGGCCTGGATTCTTCTTTGGAGGTCTGCTGTAATGGTCTAAGTTTCACGGGCATAGAGGAATCAAAAGAATCATTGAGCGCATTAGTCTGAAATTTATGGCGAAGGATAGTCGTTTATCTTTCCAAATGAATTTCACATGTCGCAGTGGGTGTTGACCTCATTGCTTCGCTAATAAGGTGCAGGGCATTATTCTGCACTCTGTCCAGGGACAGAGACTACATTAGTCTGTGAGCATGTTGTCAGGAGTGCACTGCTGTATTCTAAAGCAGAGTATATATATCCAAGATACAAGCCTCTGAGTGTCCTTGTCTGATCCCTATGTTGTACTAGCAAGCCTCTTCAATAACTGTAGCCGCCTCAGTGCTTTATTTTTAACATATTGGACATGTGTCTTGAGGCTGAGCTGCCGTTTGAGAATGACTCCAAGATATGTAGGCTCTTCCTCTCTGGACAATTTCTGTTTGCCGAATGCTCAACACATACAAATTAACAGTCGCTTGAACAGAATCCAACCAGAACATACTCCAAAGTGCCAGCAGTGCACATATTCCTATAAAACGGTTGAACATCATCGTTTTTAATGTCCAGCACTTGCCAGTGCTTAGGCCTATTCATCATCAATTTTCTGAAGTAGTCCTTTACTCAGTCTTGTTTACCCCTTCTATGACAGGGACATAGGGATTGGACCTTTTGAGATGCATGTGTGTATATGTGTTCAGGTGGATTCTAGGACTGAATGATATCAAGCAATGAATAGAATAACTGCAGTTTTGAATGTACATTTAGTTCAGTTCATCCCGTTACCTCTTAGTGCTTAGGAAAAAGCTTCTTCCTCCGAGGCCAGACAAATGGAACACTTTGTACGGAACTAAACAACAGCTTACAAACACTTGCAGATACCACTATATGACATTGGGTCAAAGGGCTAGAGCCCATAGGCCGCTGTATCAATAACCAACCATCTTTCTATATAGGTTTCAATTGAGCAAGCGCTGCAGTTGTCTGTGCTATTTTAGCCATGACCTCTGGTTTTGATCCCTCATCACTGATTGCTGAGCCAAGATACTCAATACATTACAACCTAATAATTAGAGATGAAGTACTATAGAAACCACCAATTTAGCCAGCTTCAAATAATTGTTAAGAGAGAATAAGTAACAAGTAGACAAATCTCAGATCAAAGATTGCACTCAAATAATTATGTTAATAAAAAGTATGTCTGAAAGTGAAAGCTCTGTTGATACTCAACTCATTTTACTTTGAGGAGATGGGTCAGAATTATTGCATTGATTTTTCTGTAAACAGACACTCAAAAAGTATCTTACCTTTGGGCCGGAAAAATACAATTTCTCACCAGGAGTTTTGAAACCCTAATCTCCTTCAAAGTACTTTCCTTGAGACTTCACACACTTCTCCCAGCAGTCCTGTCATTGTTGGAACATTTAGAGAAATCCTTTTTGGGAATTCAGTACAGCTGGGTCGTCACATGCTGCATAATGTCTTTGTGTAACTAAAATCAGGTCTTTTTCAGTGAGATTTTTTGCTTGGGGAACAGCCAACAATTGCAAGGAACCAAGTTGGGAGAATAGGGAGCCTGGCGAACCAGAGGAATGTTGTATTTGACCAAGAAAATCTGAATCAGATGCGAAGAATGGGCGGGTGCGTTGTCATGATAGTGCTGCCAAGTTCCCGTTTTTCCACAGGCTGGCAGTTTGTGCCGAACAGCATCACAAAGGTCCTGGATGACATCTGGGTAGTCTTAGTTAATCTGTACTTCTACATGGGTTGGATGCCCCTGTGCAGGTTCCAGCTTTGGCGTGAGGTGGATGTAACCGGGAGGAGGATTTCCTGCTTAGCGGGCTAGGCTTGAGCAGCTTATTACTCTGCTGTGTTGGGACAAGTGATATGGAGGGTGGGTAACTAATGTGCGAGTCCATCTTAATAGACTCAAACACTAGAGTAAAGTAGACCCGCAACCTGTTAGGCGCCATCTATGCTGCTCTGAACAAACCACCTAAACATGGCCAGTTTTATGCCATGTCACACAGTCACCTCTTATGACACGCTCCCTGTGGGGTAGGGGTGCTATTCTTGTTTTTGTAAATATACAAAGACCCTGGTGAACCACTACCTCCAGGTAATACCCTTTGGTAATATTTTGACCTTGTGGTGCGTACTCATGATGCACAACCCAGGGGGAGTTAAATAAGAAAGGTCAACATGACTATGCCATTGCTACGCATCTGCCTCGCTTTTTTGGGCCTCTGAAATGAATGTCTTCACTGTGATGACTGCAGCTTGGTTTCACTCATCACCAGTGATCAGTGGTTGTGAAATCAGGGTCATCATTTGCACAGTCAAGCAGGTCCTGTGAGATTTCCAGATGGAGTTGCTTTTGCGCCATTATTTCCAGCATTCGTGGACACTCCGTATAGACAAATTCTCACTCAAAATGGAGTTTACCGATCCAATGCTTGTCTCCACCTCATCCACAAGCTCGTGGATGGGGAGATGACAGTTCTGTAAGACCAAGGTCTGTAGTGGGTCAATGACTACATTATTTTGATTTGTTGAGGGCCTACCATAATGTGATACACCCTCCACTGATGTGCAGCCATCTTCGAAGCGAGTGTACCCGTCCTTAATTTGTGCAATGCTTATTGCATCATCACTGAAGGCCTGTTGAATCTTCCTAATGGTTTCCACTTGGGTTTCGTCTAGCATTTGGCAAAATTGAATATAACACTGCTGCTCAATTCTTTTCGTCATTTCGTGGTGAATGAGAACCCAATGGGTTCTCTGTCAGCACTGTAAGGCTGACTGCCAACAACCCGACGCAATCAGCGGGTAGGAAAAAAATTAGCGCCTGTGCATGGTGGCCCCCTATATCTCCCTGCCGTAGGACAACCTCCCATGCTTCATTTTTTTCCGCTGAAAAATTAAGGCCTGATACTTTTTGAACACACCTCAAATAAAACTTTCTTAAAAACAATGTCTCAAGATTGTTGTTTTATCTTCACATGGTCATCTTTATAGCATATTGGAACCATATTATTCAATTGTGATTTAAATATTAGAATTCATATAAGGCTTATGAATATGTTGTATCTGGGTTTTTAAACAAATATTTATAGTTTTTGTTTTTACTAATGGCTGAGAATTTAATGATATATTTAGTTCATTTGTATAGAATAGAGCAGTGTTTCTCCAACTTGCGTTTTCTGCAAGCATGAATGTTTTTTTAAACTTTACAGCAAACGTATCTGACCTGAATGGAAATAATAGCACATCTATTTTCTTTTCTGATTTTGAAATTTAATGACATGCACTAATTTGGAATATATTTTTCAAGATATAAGATCAGTTTTATTTTTCTTGATCATGACAAAAAATACTTCATGTGGTAAATTTGCCAAAAAAATTGTGTGGCACATTTAGCTGAGTGCCATGGCACAGCTCACCAATTGAGAAACACTGCATCAATAGATACTTTTTGAAAGTACTTGTACACCTTATTTTATCAGAAAGTTGTTCATTGCTCTAACAACCTTTATAAGAAAAGAAAATTGTGTTTTGAACCTCATTAATTAAATGTAAACAAAAATAGAATTAATTAAAATTGACAGTTTTCTTGATGTGAACTTATCATAGAGCTCACTGATATAGTCCATCCATATTTGTTCTATATTCTCCTCCTGTCTCTTTAATGTTACCCTTTCCTTTGATTTCAATCATTCAGTAGGTGTCTGTGTGTTCTTCTCCGTGTTTATTTGTTTGTACAAAGATGTTGTGTCCATTTTGTAAATAGCTTCTACATTTGCAGCACCTCTGTTTTAGCAAAATTATTTGCATTTTGTTAATGTTGCCGGGGGTCGAAAAGGAATACAAAGAATAATAACACTGTAACCAGCCAGGAATGTCATAAGGGGTATTGGACATTGGTCTGGCTACCACATCCTGTAAAAACTAAATAATCTACACATATAGACCGCAGGGTAGAAGAGCAGTGACTAAGTTTTGATTTGCAGCCTTGTATTAGTTTTTAGATATCATTTTATTACTTTTCTTGTTTCATTTGTTTTTTAGCATCAATTAATTATAAACATTCATCTGTCATTCATTCCTACTTTGTATTTCAATTTTTCTCTGTCTTGTTTCTTTTAATGCCTGGCTATCTTTAACATCTCTCAGACATTTTGCTTTAATATATAATTATTTGCACCAAACTCTGTTTTTAGTAATGAAACAAGATTGTCCACACAAATAAATAAGATACAATAGTAACTTTGATGTGTGGGGTAGCATAGGTAATTTATGACCTTAACAAAACTATTGTTGCCCTCTAAAAGCTGTGTGAAGGATTTCACCTAGCAGTGTAGGGAAATCCATCATTAGAGCGTGTTACAGGACATTACTATGGATAGCACTCTAACTACTATTATCAAGTGCAGTGTTTAGTGAAATGCATTCAGCTATTACCGAATTTTAACTATAAAAAATGTGGTGAGTTTCCTATTATGAGTTTTAATTTGTGACAGATAACAATTATTGATGATTATGATAATCTGTGAATCACTATGAATTTGAATATGTTTCCTAATTGCATAGTCAAACAAGCTGACACCAATGGCAAATATCAAGAAGATTGATAACAAGCAAAACACAATAAATATACCCAATCAATTTCCCCTCTAACATCATAATTATCCACTAAAATGTTAAATAAATGAAAGATGTACTTTCTCCCTTTATGATGTTTGAATAAAAACACCTGTGTGAATAATATTTCGATATGTACAAAATGATTTTTATGCTAGCAAAAAATTGCAGTACTTACCACGTTGTGCGAACACTTGAAACGGAGGCAAAAATGGTAAAGCAGATTTACAAATAATAAACTAATAGTAAAGTAACTGATAATGGTACAACTCAACGTCTGCAGTTGACTTATTAATGGAGTTAAAAGAAGAATTTTTCTTCCACTTAGTTATGTACCAGCACTATACAGCAGCTACTATAGACATGACAACCACTTGTCCTGCAAGAAGGCTTGATTTTCTGCTACAGAATGTAAATACTTTGAATATCTTCTTCTTCTTCTGCGTACACAGTCAGACAGTAACCATTATTTTTTCGAAAAAAAGGGCGGTCATCCTGAGACTCTCGCCACTACCATAGAGCTTGTCTTGCAGTTCCACTGGCAATGGCCACATCTGCTCTCTCTGATCCCCGTATGTCGGGCAGTTCTGCAGCAGATGTTCAGTGGTCATTTTACCAGTACCGCACGGGCATTCGTCGGTACACCCTATCTTCAATTTGTTGAATAGGTGGTACCTCAGTCTATTGTGGCCAGTGCGAAGTCTGAAGACAACGACCTGCTCTCTTCGGTTCAACTGGTAATAGGCATCGTTTTTGGTGTAACCAGTATGTTCGGTTTCCCATTTGGTAATGTACCTAGCTTTGATAAGCCGTTTTGACTCTTCGTACGTCATACTGGTATCTGTTTGTGGTAGCCTTGCACCTTCTTTTGCCAGTCTGTCTGCCTCCTCGTTGCCTTGGATGTTGCAGTGTGACGGAACCCACTGTACCACTACCCTTTTTGGTGCGGACAGCTGGCACAGTTTGCAGAGTGCTGCTCTTAAGTCATTAAGCTCAGTGTTTTTCTGGCTTTTTAGCGCTGTGACTACGGCGAGAGCATCTGTCAGCAAGACTATGTGGCTCTCATTTTCACTGTGTGTTGCCATTTCTTCCACTGCCGCCCTCAGTGCCTCTGCCTCCGCTCTGAAATTGCTTGTGTACTTACCAGTAGCGAATGACAGTGTTATTTTTCTGCCATTTGGTAGGTTCAGGAATGCTCCTGCCCCTCCGTTCTGTGTAGTGTTTGTTACAGAACCGTCGGTGTATGCATGGGTCCAGTCCATGCTTGGGTAGCTTTTCGTTATGAAGCTTAGGGTAGTGTCTCTCCTTTCTTTTTCGGTCTGGCAGTTTTTGTTTGCAATACCTGGTATATTTTCTACCACCTCTGGAAATATATCCTGCCTCCAAGTAGGTTTTCGTACAGTAGTGATGGGTTTTGGTGTTGTTAGTGCGTTTATGGGATCTTCGTGCATCTTTGCTTTGGCTATTTCTGCAAAGTTTCTCCGCTTTAGTTTCCCAGTTCCCAAATTGTTCAGCCTCTGGTACATTGGATGGTCCGTCAGTCTTCGGAGTTTCTCTGACTGCAGCTGGGCTCTGCAGTCTCTTCTGTCGGTCATGGATTGCAGTTTTGTAATCTTTTCAAGTTCTACAATTGGCGTTGACTTCATGCCACCTGTTATAATTCTCATGGCTTGGTTTTGAAGTTTGTTAACTTTATCGAAGTTCGCCTTCGCTGCTGTTGTCCATGCCGCGATGCCATACTCGAGAACTGGTCTCACTCTTCCAGTGTACAGTTTCTTTAGTATGCCTTCGTCTGCTCCCCAGCTTGTGCCAGCAAGTTTCCTCATGATCGCCATTCTTTCTCTGGCTTTCATTCGGTTTCTCTCAATCTGACTTTTCCATGTCATGCGCCGATCAAATGTGACTCCCAGATAGGTTGGGTTGTTGTTTGGCTGCAGGATTTTGCCATTTAGGCTTAATTTGGTACTTTGGGGTTTTAATGAGAGCGAGAATATTGTGCACGTGGTTTTCTCCTCGTTTATTTTGACCAGCCATGAGTTCGCCCACTCTTCCAGCGATGTTAGGGCCGTTTGCATCCGATTTCTTGCTATGGTGAGATTCTTTTCAGAGGTCCACATAGCCAGATCGTCTGCAAACATTGAGCTATGGACTCTTCTTGGTATATTCTCTGTAATATCGTTTATATATACCAGGAAGAGTGTGGGTGACAGTACTCCCCCTTGGGGTACTCCCTGCTCGAGTGTCACCTTTTTGCTCATCTGCCCTTGTACTTGGACTCTGGCCGTTCTTTGTTTGAGGTAGTGGTTGATCCACTTGTACATCTTCCCACAAACATCACTTCTTCTTAGCTTGACTCTAAGTCCATCCTTCCAGACTTTGTCAAATGCCTTTTCCAGATCCACCCAAACAGCTACTGTGTGTTTCTGTGCCTGGTAGGCATCTTCTATCTCCTGGGCTATGAGGATGACCTGGTCCTCAGTGGATCTGTGCTGTCTAAAGCCGGCTTGCTGTGGAATTAGTATTCGTTTTTCTTCCAGATGCCACATCAGTCTGGTGTTTATCATCCGTTCCATCAGCTTGCCGACACAGCTCAGTAGGCTTATGGGCCTGTATCCATTCGGATCTGTTTTGTCCTTTCCTGTTTTTGGTACTGGTACCAGTATTGCATCTTTCCATGCCTGGGGTACAATACCCCTTTTCCAGCTTTGGTTCAGGACTGATAGTAGTTTTTTCTTCGCTGTTTGGCCCAGCCCCATCAGCATTTCGTTTGTTATCCCGTCTTTTCCGGGAGATTTCCTTTTCTTTAGTGTTCTCATAGCCTCTTCCATTTCGCGCATTGTTAGTTTGGCCATCATGTGCTCTTCAGGAGCCGTATTTATGTTTTCGTGCCCCTTTAGCTCTTCGCTAATGTCTGTATGCTTATCTGCAGGGACCTCGATGTGGTTTGCTCTGGCATAGTGATCGACAAAGGCGTTTGCGGCTTTCTTACCTGTGATCAAGTTCTCGCCTTGCTTGATAGTAATTTGTTTATTTGACGGGGTTTCGTCGTTCATGGCTCTGACTAGCTTCCATAGCTTGTTCCCTTCTTTGTCCAGGTTTAAACTTTCCGTTTTATTTTTCCAACTTTCTCTTGCTGTTTGCTTGAGAGTGTGTTTGTACTTCGCCGCGGCGGCTTTGAGGGCGATGTTTGCCGCCACGGATTTTTCTCGTTCTGCCATGTTCCTAGCATTTGTTACTGCATCTTCCACTTTCTGTAACTCATCATTCCAGTAGGGCTTATAGTTTTTCCTAGCTCCTCTTGGGATGGTTTCAGTGGCGGCTTGCATTATTGCCTTGCTTAGGCTCTCTACCATGGGCTTCATTTTGGTGTTTCGTGTGTTGATGGTTTCACACAGCCCATCTGTCAGGATTGCAAATCTGTCCCAGTCGGCTCGTTTGTAATTCCAACGTGGGAGCGGTTTTGTTTCCTGTGGGCCTACTTCCATGTCAATGGTTAGCCTGATCGGCCTGTGGTCGCTACCTGCCAGTTGGTTTAGCACCTGGCGGTCTATTTTATAGTACTTTGAATATAAATATTATGACTTCATTGCAAAGTGCTTTGTTGTATCACTTGATTCAGAACCTGCAATGACAACTTAATCATAAATGTTTGCATTACTTAGCATGTCTGATGAGGTTAATTTGCAAATAAGCAGAGCTAATTGTCTTATCACTACTTTATAATTTGCTTCTGTGACATAAATTGATTTCAGTGCCATTTGATGTTCTAGTTGTGTTATGTTATTTTAAACAGAACCAATATCTCTGCAATCTGGAGAAACCCGTAGGTGCTCAGTTCATGTCAGCAGAGGATGTAGAACATGGTTACTTGGGATCAAAGAGTTCTATGGGATATCACTAAGGTTTCAGTGAGAAGACGTGATTGAAATAAATAAACATGCTTTCCCCAACAAACAAACAAATTTAACTCAGCACAGTGCACTGGTTGATCTTCCATGTTCATTTTTGTGAATCCCTTTCTCTGTTTTTGACATGATGTAGAGAAGGCTGATGATATTGGGTGACACGGGTGCTGTTTTGGAAAAAGGGTATGGCATGGAAGGCTGAAGGTATCAGTCTCCCCATTCT
Source organism: Ariolimax columbianus (assembly GCA_036924085.1). Classification (NCBI taxonomy): domain Eukaryota; kingdom Metazoa; phylum Mollusca; class Gastropoda; order Stylommatophora; family Arionidae; genus Ariolimax; species Ariolimax columbianus. The sequence continues at coordinate 7,925,099 of JAVGWX010000019.1, read as the reverse complement.
GAATTGATATCCCCTACCTCCATTTATGGGTTTATGACTGACTTAAGAATGAGAAGCAACTATCCTATCCCATTCAGTAAAACATAAGATGGAAATGGCCACATCATCATCATCATATAGCATGTCCCTTGCAGAATGTTGCTTCCATGACAGCCCGTCTGAAAGAAACTCAAACTCTTGCCAATTCTCCAGTCTGCTCCAGTCTGATCATTATGGAATTTATGAACCAGTTCTTCTCTATGCAAACTCTTTCTGAATGTGTGTATTCATATTTGTTTTAGTCTATGGTAATCTGAGGACCCTTGTATAACATTTTGACTCTGAAGACTCGATTCACTTCATTGAAGTTTGAGTAACTGTCCATGTTTCACGGCCGTATGCTGTCACAGGAAAAAAACAGGTTCTCAAAATGTTTACTTTTGTTGGTTTGATGATATTCGGCCATAGTTTTCTCAGGCTGTGTAGCCTCTACATTGCCATTGACAATCTCCTTCTGATTTCTTTTGAGCGGTCACTATTGTTGTCAATTCTTGAGTCCAGATACCCAAAGTCAGTGACCTGTTCTATTTCCACACCCTTGAATTAGAATTTATGTTAACTTCTTGTTTTGTTGATGGCCATTATATTTGTTTTGTTTATGTTTCAAAGAGGTCTTGATCTTTGCTGCATCTGCAAACAACTGCAATTAGCTGCTCTAACCCCTCTGCACTGTTTCATATAATCACTGTGTCAAGTGTGTATCTGAGATCTTGTATCCACCGATTGTTAAAGGATGATGACTTTCTAAATTATCATACAATGGCCATATAATAGAAGATATATTTACGTGTGACAGAGCTGTGCCTAAATAACATCAAACTTTGTTTTGGGACATTGTTGAAGCAGCGATATCAGGTGAACATCGTTAGGCTGGACATGTGGTAATCATGCTTGATTGACAGATGGAAATGTAGAACAACGTTTTTGTGGCCATATGCCTGTACTCGTCCATGTTGTTGCCCACCTATGTGACGACGAGAAGGACTGACCAAAGACCTAGGCCCACATTGGTACAGCATTGCAAAAGATTGGGGCGCATACAGAATATTTTTGGCTTCCTCAAATACGGCACATGGCTGGACTGATGCAGAGAATAATGTGAATGTGTGAGCTGTGCCTTATCTGTTGTAAACGTGGCAGAATATAATTTGTTTAGGCCAGAAATAAACTGTTTTGCTCAACCTGAGAACTTGACTTTGAGATAAAAGAAAGAACTTTGTAAGCTGCAATCATTGTTTATTACGAATGTCCACAATGAGTTGATTCACTCTTTTGTGTGTCCTGAAAAGGATGTTAAGTGGCAGGTTGCAGTTCCTTTCCTCACATCCTGAGCGTGCTGATGAAGGTCAACTAGTATCCTCTAGGTGGTTGTGCTATGAATTATGAATGAATAAGATTTTTCTTGTATAACAAGCATCAAGATCAAGGATAGAAATCACTTCATGTCAAATAAACATGAAATATGTGTGTGCTATCTCAAGTTTGACCAAGAATTGATTATTTGCGCATCATCAAACAAGCATATGTTTCAAAGTTTTGTAATTTGCATTGTTAGTTTTTTTAAATAACACAAGGTCTACAGAAGGCTTAAGAATCACAAGGAGCATGGTCAATTTGCAACTGCTAGGTTTTTATTTCATATATATATATATTGATTCATTTTGTATTGGCCAATGACTTTGTGTATCTTTAATTTTAAATTGGTAGTAAAGACTCATGCTATAAATATAACTGATTGGAATCAATAAAAAAGATCATTGCAATGATTATTGAATTATTTTATTGACAACTGACTGATCACCCCTAACGTAGGAGTATAGTTGCTTGGAGATATATAATACTTTTTATGCATAGTTTCCCAGACCTGACAATTATTTTAAAGATTCCACGAGGATACAAATGTTGAAAGGATAGCAAAGATTATGTGTACTGCTGATTCACATGCTAAAAGGATAGCAGATATTATGTATACTGCTGATTCACATTCTAAAATCATGGCAGAAATTATGTGAACTGCTGATTTCTGTAGAATGATGATCATGGTCACTAGTCTCTAAATCAGTTATAGTGGCCTTGAGAAACGAGTGTCTGTCTGTCAGCTTTTCGATTGAAGCGAAGGGGGACTATTGTTTGCCTCAAGTGGGATATAAACTGTACAACAGCAAGAGAGGGAAATTACCAAGTTTATTGCGAGGGGGAACAAGATGTGGTTATCTTAACATGAATGAAGAAGGATGTACAATGACAAGAGTGTTGAAAATGAAATCAGCAGGTCCATTTTTATTTTATCGATCTCTTCAAGTTCTAAAATAAAATGGCAGTGGGGAGAATGAAAAGAGCGAAGGAAAATATGACAAAAATTAAATTATATCAAGAATAGAAATAGGAAACGGGAATAATATTTTACATTAAGCACATGTTCTGTTCTTTTCTGTCAAGAATCTATCTCACTGCACTTCAGACAAGTCTATGCAGGCTGTCTCCCTCAATAAATGGTAGAGGGTATGGATACTTGTTTTTCCAGAATTCCGCTGGTTGTACATACTCCTGAAATGTCCACATTATGCATCCTTCCTGGCTCGATCCATGATTGATTTTGCAGTATGTACATTGACAGTTCATTGATTTCAGTGTCAACACTCAAGAGACAGGCGATACTCCAGAACTTAACCCCTTTCCAATACCAAAGTCCCAAACCATGAGTGCCTTATTAGGCAAGTACGTCAGCTCTACATTCCCATGAACTTAAGCATGACCAGGACAGTAGATACAGATAAGTCCAAGGGTTGATGTCTTTTTTTATTTTAGGTCAGTAGATAAACACATAAAAAAGTAATGACTCGCTGACCACACCAGGACAAAAACAGAACGAAACCCATATTATAGCAACTAGACTTTTTGTCAGGGACAAAGAACGGAAGAAAACGACTAACAAATCACAACAGAAACCAAAAGACATGATATATTACAATTATATAATATGGTTTTTGAGTTGGCAGCCATTACCAGAAAGTGGCGTAGAATGTGTGAGACACTGTATGCTAGTTATGAAAAGGAGAGCAAATAATAAATTGTCACTATAATTGTGCATAAAATGAACACAAATGAAAAAAATGCGCACGTAGACAGTCATTAAAAATCAATATAGGTAAAGACCCAGTGACCGAACCAGAACAATAACAAAACGAATCCCACGTCAAGCTACAAAAATACAAACAAATCGCAAAACATGAGAAATGAAGAATACACGAGACGGCAGCAATATTAACCATAGAATGCATGAATCATGACATGTCACCCAGGGCATAGTAGGACAAGAAAAAACTAAAATACATGAACCATTGAGTGTACACACCAGTACACGTCACCAAACGTACGTATATATCAAGATACTCATGTACTTGGAGACGATGCAGTCCATAACTGGAGAGGAACATGTGGTCCATACGGAAACAAGAAAACTAATGACCAGGGCCTCAGACTCTCCTAGAATTTGCACGATGCAATAAGCTGTTGGTGACAAACACGTTTGGGTATAACAAGCCGTCTATACATTGGACATGGCATAACCTAAACAATGAAGTGCACAGCCAAATTTATTATATACCGGTCCAGATGAGGTTTAGATCTAGCATCAACACCGACAAAACGAGAAGTTTTTTTTCTGGAGCGGATATAGGAGGCGACCACGATCTTGTTATGATCACTATGCGTCTGCGATTGAAGAGAGTCGCAAAGAAAGATGTGACTAGACTCAAGTTTGACCTGGACAAACTAAAAGACTCAACAATCAACAAGGGTAGGAGAGAGATTTACTCCACTGTTGGCTCTCAGATATGGACTGGATACCGATACAGTAACATTCTCTGTAACTCAGCACTCATTGATACAGCAACAGAGATCCTGGGGTGCCACTAAACAAAAAAGAAGATTAATGGTTATACCGTTACATAAGTCTGGAAAACTGAAGCTGTGCCAAAATTACAGAACAATAAGCCACATCAGCCACCCTAGTAAAGTCATGCTTAGATTAATCCTCGACCGATTGCAACCTTAAGCAGAGAACATCATTGCCGAGGAGCAAGCAGGGTTCAAACAGGGAAGAAGCACTACAGAAAGGATATTTTATTTACGACTGCTAAGCGAGAAATATCTAGATCAGCAGCAAAAACTGTATTATGTGTTTGTTGATTTCAATAAGGCGTTTGATAGGGTATGGCGCAACGCGCTATGGGCAACCATGCGGATGTATAAAATCAACTGAAATATTATAAAAGTCCTTGAACATCTGTATGACAAGGTGTCAAACGCAGTTCTTGTGAATGGGAGACGAGGGGACTGGTTTCGCACATCAGTTGGGGTGAGACAGGGGTGTACACTCTCCCCAACACTTTTCAACATATTCCTTGATGGAATTATGAGTGAGGCACTTGGAGATCACTTTGGTACTGTCAAGATAGAGGGCCGAACGATTACCGTCCTTCGTTTTTACAGATGGCATCGGGGGGTTGGCGGTTTCAGAAGCAGAACCATAGGAATGGGTCAGATGGCTTGATGAAACAGCTCTTGATTATGGTATGGAGATTAACGCTGGAAAGACAAAATTAACGACCAACAATAGAACGCCGAGGACATTAACAGCAGAATTAAAGCTAAATATATGGGTTCGATTGTCAGTGATGAAGGATAAAAATGTGAAGTGCTGGCCAGAAAAGCACAGCCAATAGCGGCGCTTGCACAGCTTAACAAAATCTGGCAAGATAAACGGTAAGCAATATGCACGAAAATCAGATTAATGCGTACATTGGTCCTGTCAATATTCCTCTATGCTTGTGAGACATGGACAATAACAGCTGGCCTTCAGCGGAGGATACATGCTTGTAGATGAGATGTTTCCGAAGACTTCTAAACGCCATGTACCAAGAGAGAGAGTTACAAATGAGGAAATACGAGAAAGAATTATAATAGCAATAGGGCCTTTTGAAGACTTTTTGGCAAGTGTCAAAAATAGGAGACTCGCTTTGTGCGGTCACATATCGAGATCAAGTGGTCTTGCAAATACGACCCTGCCAGGGAAGGTGCAAGGCAGACGACGAAGAGGCCGTCCCAAAAAGAGGTGGGAGGACAACATAAAATAATGGACCAATCTCCGACCAGAAGAGGCACAGGGAGTGACTTCTGACAGAGAGGGATTGCTTGCGATTGTGAGGATGTTTTCAGCTGTACCCTAACGACCTCATTGGTTAACGGGATGACCTGGCCAGACTGATTCATGTACACTTATATACATATATTTAAAAAACAAATTTTAACAGATATGTACAGAAAAAAGATTCAAAAATGGACGTATAAACAAAATAATAATAAGAAAGAGATATACAGAAAGATATGTAGAAAAATAAGAGAGAGATATAAAGAAAGAGTTGTAGAAGAGACAGAGAGAGGAATGTGCAGGAGAGCCTATAGAAAGGTATGGAATGTATTTAAAATATTGAGGTTTAAAGCATCCCATACGGAAGATTAACCAGTTCCCAAGATCTCAAACCAGTGTGACTCTGATATCAACTTTACCCTGAAATTGGAATACTTGATGGCTGGAGAGCTGAAGTCATTGGAAATATACAGAAACTGGTTGTCATATTAAGCAGAGAAAGTGAAAGAAAAACAAAGAGACAACTAGACCAACAAGTTAAAAAATACCTGTATCAGACATCATACAAATAGAGCCTACACAGACTAGAAGCCCACTTCTAACATGGAAACAAGCATGGTTTCCACTCATAGAATACCAGATGTGATTAACATGATAAATGTAGCTTTGGGAAATTTGATAATAAATTTGCAAACCACATTATGGACCCACGTGTGCACAGTGACTGAACCAACCGCACAAACATGTGTCTGTCCGAGGTGAACAAACAGACAGTGAAACATATTTTTCTTTTCAAATTATGTCAGCTCCACGAGAGGAGCAGAGTGCTGACTCTCATGTAGAATTCTACATTTCATAATTTCATACATTTTATAAATTATGTTTGTGAGGGCCACCTTTATGTAAGACTATCTTGTCTCTGGTATAGCTTTTGTTTTTAAAGATGTCCATTGTAGCTGTTTCTAGTGTCTCTGCTTCAAAGTTTTTTTGTGAATTTATACCACTGAGATACGCTATGTATTTTTATTTTGCTTAAATGCATCTTTCTCTCTCTCTCTCTCTCCATTTAAAATCTCATTACTGATGTATATTCAATATTTTGTTATGGCTTTTGAATATATTTGGGAGTCATATATTTCCTTTGGCTGTCACAAGCCCAACTGCAAGGCAGCAGTTAGTAGTTTACGTGTATATATCTTGTGACCGCTAAGTAAAAAACCCGCGATACCATATTGGAGAATCGTGACGTCATGGTTCTCCCTAGCTACCGCTGATCATGAAGACAAAATGTTGTAATTCTCAACAAACGTAAATACTTGTACACGCATAATGCTTTAGAACGACGAAGGACACATTCAGAAAAGCGTTTCACACTGTCATATTACACCTAACAGCATCAGCATTGAAACATGCATCATGAAATTCACAACTTGTGACTGCTTTGAAAAGTGTGGCGTCATCTAGGACCGGCAACTAGTTTAAGAAAAACTCCCACTTGCTCCTTTTAAGTAGTGGGAACTGGAAAAACCGAGAGAGCAAGATAGCCCTGGTCAGATAGCACATCCTGAAGAGAGGTCCCCTCTGTAAGTGCACTCGCAGCTGCTGGCCAAACTGGTGAAGCATCAAGCTTATTGACAACGGCCGCAAGAGCAGGGGTAAAAAAGGACTGGTATCGGACTTGAGGCGCATCAGGGACTAAAAATGGTAAGCGGTCAGAACCAGCTGGAAAGCAGCGGCAAACTACCGATTGTACAATTGCCAGGAAACTCATGACAGTCATAAATATTGAAACTCAAAGGTATGATGGCGAGACTCCCATGCCAGATGGATCGATTGTACACACTGGGAAAGAGCGCAAGGGCAGAGCTAGTACAAGTAATTATGATGCCGGCCAATATCCTCACGGCATTGCTAAGGAAACATCAGCCCTTTGGCTAAAACTACTAAAAGCGAAGATAGAAATAGGAACGTGGAACGTTAGGAGTTTATACAAGGGAAAACTCATGATATGATGGTCACTGACGAGATGGAAAGAAAATATACATTCTGGGAGTATCAGAGCACAAATGGAAAGGCCAAGGACATATTAAACCACATACTGGAGGCATGTTTATCTACTCAGGGAAGGAAACGAGCGGGCAGGGAGGAGCTGGCTTCCTCCTAACAAAAAATATATCTAAAGCATTGATAAGGTATAACCTGGTTAAAAATAGACTACTTGTGAAAGGGAAGATAGAAATATCACAGTCATACAAGTATATGCACCAACAACTGCGACAGAAGATGACGAAATAGATACATTTTACGATGGAATACTCAAGACTGAATAAAATAGAATGGAGAGACATTGTGGTAATAAATGGAGATTTGAATGCAAAAATAGAAGCAGAAAGAGTAGATGAGGAGAAAGAAGCACGAGGGTGTTTTGGCCTAAAACACAAAAACGAAAGAGGGGAACGAATAATTAATTTCTGCTCGGAGAATAGCCTGACAATCACAAACACCTTGTCCAGACAACATCCCAGAAAGTTGTATACATTTACATCTCCAGGTGGGAAAACTAGAAACCAAATAGACTACATCCCAATACACCTAAGATGGAAGTCAAGCATACTTTCAAGAAAGACACTCCCTGAAGCAGACTGTGACTCTGATCACCAATTACTTGTAGCTCAAGTGACCATTACATCCTCCATTTGGATCTTTTTACAGGGAAAGAAGTAAACATAAACACGCAAACATACGACTACTCTAAGGCAGATGTTCAGAAGATGAAAGAGGCAGCGAGCGACATAATCTGGAAAGATATTGTCGGAGGAACAGATGTTGAACAAGAGTGGGAGAGTTTTTAAACAGTTCTAGAAAAGCTACAAGAGTAATGTGTTCCATGTATGGAAGTAAACCCCAAGCATAAAAAGTGGATAACTAGATTTGTAGTTAAATGTAGAAGAGCTAAAAAATAAAGCATGGAAAAAAATATATAAAGGCAGGTAAATCATAAGAAACATTTAAAATATTTGGACAAGCAGAACATAGCTCAGAAAGTGAATAAAACAGCAAAAAAGAACTTGCTCAGAGGATCAACACTGATAGTAAAAGCTTCTTTTCTTATGCTAGAAATAAACAAAGAATGAAAGACAAAGTAGGCCTTCTCAAAGACAATACAGGAAAAATAATTACTGAGAATACGGAGCCAGATAATCTACTCAATCAGCACTTTGGCACAGTCTACACAAAAGAATACTGCTCCAAGATCCCAAAACCTATAGATATCTTTCAAAGAGATATGAATGCAGTGGTATTAAAATGAATCTGTATTATAGAGGAAATGGTTTATAAAAAATTGAAGGGATTAAAAGTGGATAAATGTCCAGGTCAAGATGGCATACATCCAAAAATGCTATTTGGAATTAGAGACCAACTAGCAAAACCATTGGCTATATTATGTTCGCAATCACTTGCAAAAGGGATTGTTCCATAGGTTTGGAAAGATGCAGAAGTGATCCCCTTATTCGTTTGAGTGTAGTCTGCCAAATGTGGCCCTGGTTTTGGCGATTCTGACATTTATTTCATCATCCATGAATACATTCTGAGACAGTGTACTACCGAGGAATGTGAATCCATTTACAACTTTCAGTTTTTCACCATTGATCTTGATGATTGGCTCAGTATACGTTTTACCAGGAGCTGGTTGGTACATTATTTAAGTTTTCGCTGTGGTGATGGTAAGTCTAAAATTGAAATTATTCCTGCTTTTATGCAGATCAGCCTCTTAGGCAGCGTTCAGGGCACAGTCGTCAGCAAACAGAAGATCTTTGATGGTGTATGTGTTGACCTTAGTATTTGCATGAAGCCGCCTTAGGTTGAATTTACCACATGCGGGCCAGGTGAAACATGCTGATCAAAACCCACCATCTTCTCAAAACCTTAGCGCTCTTGTGAACAGCTAGTATCAGCTAGTGATCGTGGGTTTTCTTTATTCCTTAAATTGACAACGGCTTTACTTAAAAATGGTTTAAATGTTTTTGTCAATATGTAAAAGTAATAGAAATTCCAATTTGTCTATACAATTTAATTAGCTGCTATTTGTATTTGTATGACAATGTTATGTTATAACAAGCATACCTGACATCAAATTGATCTCAACAGACCCATTTACACTAAGTCTCTTTCATCAAATTACAATAATATGGGTATTGATGGTTTCTGAGCTTGCTGATTGTACACACTTCTGATCTGTCCTTACTAGATCATTTCTTTATTTCTTTGCTCAACCCACATATGATCCCAAATTCCTACACTCTGAATTGCCGATTCATCAATTACAATGTCATAATTTCATTCCATTTTTGTTGGTTGATGAGGCTGTTTTCATATTTTGGTTTCCTGTGTCTGGTGGTTTCCTCTTCACAATAGGAGCAACACAGAGAAGGTAATTGTCTTATGCCCCTAATACATTCTAGAGTGTAAATTGATTGCAAACACTAGAGATGAGTGACGGATACACTGGACCTTTGAAATAAACATATAAAACGTTATTAATTTATTGCTCTAGGACATGAAAATGAGAATTCAATTTGTCGTTTGGTTTTTGTTCTGGATATAAATAATCATCATCAGTCCCGTAACATGAAAGTTCATTGGGGCACCAATAGATTGTTGGACTAGTTCTCAGCACTTCACTTAGTTTTGTGGCAATATATTTGTTCTTGCTATGGAGTGTGGACGGGAATGTTCTTAGCTAGAACAAAATATAAATTAATATTTATGTATAAACAAGTCAGTCTGCATTGAGTATATAGGTTAGCATTTTGCAACGCTGTATTTCAGTCTCTATATTGTGTTGCATTACATCAGCCTGTCATAAACACAACAAACCAGACAGTATTTCACCCTTTTCTTATGCAATGCAGTTGAGTTAGGAAATCATTGCGGCAATATGGCTGCTGATGACAATGAGACATTTGTTAGTTGTAAGTGAATTCCCATATGGTCAGCAAGTCATAAATACAACATAAGTAATTTCTGCAGTTTAAAACCAGCAGTATTGATTCCTCATAGTTTGCAAGTCAGAAAAGAGTCATCATTCTTATAGTATAAACAACGCATGACATTTATTCTGAATGGAAAATTGAAGACCAGGACAAGATGTGGGCCCCACACTTATGTTCCAGTAAGTATGAAAGAGATCTTTCAAATTGGCTGAAAGTCGAATAACTAGTGATGCCATTTGCTGTTCCTGTAGTGTGGGGAAAGCCAAGCAATCATGTAAATGACTTACATCTGCATGGTTCCACCTGTTTCTGCAGGCATCACAAATAATTGGTCAAGAACATAACAGAATAAATAATGCGCTCTCCGATCAGTTCCGCAGAGCAAAGGATTTTCTGTTCCAAAACTTTCAAATGAATTTTCTGTTGACTCAGACGACGAGGATCGAGATGAACCAACATTCGGTTATCCACACACTTTAGCATCTATTGATGATCCATACGTCCACCACGGTGCATCCTATGTGTCTCACCAGAGACAAATTTTGCAATCTTGTTCGCAAACTGGAGCTGTTGAAGGCTAAAGGTGAGTTACTTGAATCAAGACTTTTTGTTTGTGAATGCCCACAATGAGTTAGTTACTTTTTTGTGCGCCATGAAAAGGACGTTAAGAGGTGGGTTGCAGTAGCTTCCCTCAAATCCCGAGGGTGCTGATGAAGGTGGACCTGGGTCCTCCAGGTCATTGTGTCATCTTGTTACCTAGGCTGCATCAAAACTACCCGTTTTCAGGGAGAGGTACTAGGAAGCCGAGGTGAGGGTCTTGGCCAGTATGTTTTACCTGATCCTGACTAACATGTCTGATCAGTATATTTTGCCTAACCAAACATTAGTCTTCCTCCCCTGAATCACGACTTAAATAATATAATCTTCTCAAGGATAATACCTGAGTAACTGTGCTTCATTTTACAGCCGCCATGCTAAATTTGCTAAACTTTAGAAATGAAGATGACCTTGTCACCCTTCCCTTGTGTTCTGTTCCGATGGTGTAGATGGCCTGGTGAATGTTCTAATAATCAAACCCATAAGATTGGCAACTTTTCATTGACTCTTAAATTGAGTTTCAATGCGATGATGCTACCTAATGGTAACTGACCTTCATCAAGTTCTTTCCGACATGCTGTGTATATTTTTTCTTCTATGGCATTGGTTATTAAAAGGGCGTTCTGTCGCAGTTTACAAGTTCAGTTCAGTTCAAGGGTTATCTCCGTATCTAAGGTCGGCTGCAATAGATTTCCAGTCTTCATAGAGTACTCTTGCCATAATTGTGTAATCAGAGAGGCTCTTTGCAGTCCATCTCCTGATGTTATCCACCCATTTAAAACGTTGTCTGCCTCTTGAACGACTGCCTTCCACCTTACCCTCCAGTATGGTCTTCAACAAGGAGGTATGTCTTGTTAAATGACCAAAATAAACTAACAAATCTAACCCTGATTTCAGTCATTTATTATCTTTTCACCCCTAGCTTTTTCAATACCTCTAAATTGATTTTCTTCTCTTTCCAAGGACAGGGTTATAAATTTATGTGTGAGCACCTCAAACGATGTTTTCAGGGCTTCCCTGACTCTTGCTCGTTGAACACTTGTAACTCTGTTACATAATATCAGTTATCAAAAACCATAATATAACCCCAACAAATTTTTGGATTTGATGGAAAAAACTAATACTAATTTTGGAGGTGTAAAGCGAAGAAGAAAAAACTAAAACTATATTTACAGTCTGAAGAAGGATGTAGGAAGAAAAATTGTGGGCAATGGTTGCTGTGCTCACATCGTTCACAACCGTCTTCAAACTACATTTGATGTTCTACCTATTAAAGTATAAGCTTTAGTGGTTTACATTTACAAATACTTCCACATTTATACTGTTTGAGTAATACAACTAAATGAGTTCTGTGAGTTTGTAGATGCTGAGTATAAAAATGTTCTTCAACATGGCAACACCCGTTTTCTTTTGCTACTTCCAGCTATCGACAAAATACTTGAAATCTTTGAGGTACTGAAATCTTATTTTATTTCACAAGAATGCTTTGCGCTGTTGATAAAAGAGTTCTTTGATAATGATTGCTGTGAAACGTATTTGTGGTTTGTGCTAGGGCAACTCACATTGTTTAACAAATCTACCTTGATTATGGAAAGTACAAAAGTAAGTGCAAATGATATTGTCAAAAAGTAAATTAGTTTTTTAGAATACTGGAAAATAATTGAAGTATTAATATTAATACAATCTCACAAGAGTTTGTCCAGTTTTATGACCGATGTCTTTCTTATATTGAGCTATGGGAAAACAGTTTTGGTGAAACAGAATCTTTTATTTCGGTAAACAACAATAACTTAACTTAACATTTTTATACTGGTTTAAAAGACATCAGAGATTGTAGATAACAAGTTACATTTACATTACCCTCCTCTAAAAGCTATGTGCACCCAATCTATTCTTAAATGCAATAACTGTCTCTGCCTCCACTACCTCCTTGGGCAATGCATTTCAAGCATTCACCACTCTCTGACTAAAAAAATATTTCCTAATATCCAATCTGGACCTTTCTTTAGTTAATTTGTATCTGTGCCCTCCTGTTCTCGTTGGCGGTTGTGTTTTGAAAAACTTGTTATAGTCTTATTTAACCTTTCCTGTTATTATCTTATAAACCTGTATTAACATTGAATTAACATGGTCTGAAATTGAAGCATTAGGTAAAAATAATTAATGAAACTTACAAATAGTGCAATAAACTTGGATGAACTCTTTGATGATTTGGTGATTGCAAAAGGTTTTTGGTCTGCAAACTAAGACATTTGGAAAACTACTAGTTACGAAGAAAACTTGATACAAATATTCAATTATTTCAAAGAAAAGAACATTTTATTGCCCAATGTCTAAATTATAGAATACATTTTCAGCCTGCCAGGCACATTTGCATCAGTTTAAGGATATTGTTAATAATGAATAACATATGGTCTGAAGAGTGAGCTAGAATGGCTGAATCAACTCTACAAGCTTTATTGTTTAGCAAAGTACATTGTGAACTAAATTTTAATGAATTTTTTTACTAGATTAAAAATAACAAAGCATTTTTTTTAAAAGTTCACCCTAGAAATAAATATGAATAATTTGTTTCTGTTTCTAAGAATCGACGTCACTGCACACCGGGCATATCCATAGGTGCTCAGTCTCTCAGTAAAGGGCGCAGGGAGTGTATGCTGATGGTCCCTGTAGCTTGCTGGTTGTACACTCTCTTGCTCTATCCTATTATGTGCCCACTCGGCTCGAACCTCGTTTAATGTCAAAACTTTGAAGCCTGTGTATTGCTGCTTCATCTATTGCAGTGTCCTCATTTAACAGGTAGTCATTGATTGATTTAAAAATGTAATTTCTATCCATTACTAATGTGCCCATGATGGGAGCTTGTGAAGCCAAGATGTCAGCTCTTTCGTTGCCCTGAACCCCAGGATGAGTGAGGCCTCAACAGCTGATATCCACTTGTACCTAAGCCATCCCTTCTGAAGTATGGCTTGTGCTTTGTCTGTCATGATAACTGCCCTTGTTAAAGAAGTATCCAATATCCATCTCAGAGCTGAGGTCACTGCTGCCATCTCCATTCTCAAACTGGAGGTTGTTGACATGTATGCCCTACTGCACTCATCAACGACCTGTTCTCTCACTCTAGCCCAGAAGCTCCAGCCGCCTGATGTCCCGTTGAGCCACACTGATCCGTCGGTGTGTATTGATGGCATCACTGTGCTGCGTGTTCTCCTTTATCAACCGATTCATCTCATGCTCTGCTCTCCCGATGTCCCATTATCTGCCTAATGTTATGATGACTCTCCGGTACTCTATTATTTTATCACAAGTGTGCACCCATTCTTCTCCCTTGGCTATCGTCTCAGTTGAGGTGACATGTCCGATTGTTTTCTCTGCCTGTGCCATCCATGACACCCATACAAAGACCATACAAAGATGTAAGTGATAGCTAGGAGCACTCAAGACTATGGCTGCTGCCAACTTGGAACAGCGCCTCCTGTTCATCCTATTTCATCAGGTTGTGTTGTCGGTTATCAATTACAGACTGGGCATCCTCACACGATCAAGAACACAGTGTGCGTGTGAAAGGTTGGAACGCATTCAGAATGAAGGTATGCAACTGGTTCTGGGCTGCACTAGAGATACCCCAATTGTGATGATGTGGTACATGTTGGGATTGTTATTGGTGACATCCAGACATAAACTGGCACAAGTCAAAGCCTATTTGCGTGTTACCATACACACATCACCATCTGTACAGTAGTATCTCAGACATCAAGGAATCAAGAACACATTTTAAAATAATTAATGTTCAGTTAAGAGTAATTAAAAATTATTACTACATAATTGTTGTATTTTGTTAACCACTCCATTGTTTAGCCTTTTTGATTCATAAATACTTGGCTGAATATACTTCTCTTGTTCTAAAATCGCATAGAAGGCGGTCACTTTCTGTTTCGAGCAAACTCTCAAATTGTTCCAAGTTTGAGAACAAAAATATTAATCCAAGTCTATTTATGACTAACAAACATACTCTGGTTTAATGTCGTCTAAGCAGCAAATGTTGGGTGTAATGCATGTCCAACATTCATGGTCTTTGAAATACACATTCTCAGCATCTTTTGATTATGTTACCTTCAAACCTATATTTTTTTTTCCCAATTACCTTCTTCCTTTTGTCTCTAACTTGTCCCTGTATTATAGTCTTCAGAAAGAGATCTATTTACAATTCTAAGATACATTTGCTTTGATATCCATTAATTCATTACTTCCATTAAAATTACATATGCCCTATTTACATGTACATTCACAATTATTCTTCATCTGGCAACAAAAATGAAAGTGTATGGGGAATAATAGATAGTGGGGGATGAAAAAATAGTGGTTGGAATATGCTACAGATGTCCTTCAATTACACAAGAGGAAGGTGAGTAGCTAATTAGTAACATAAAAAAAGCTAGTGCATGGAAATTATTATTAAAAGGAGATTTCAAATTTTAGGAAATAAAATGGGATATTGCAGAAGTATTTGCAGAGTCAAGCCTTTTTGTGAAGTGTATAACTGACAATGTTTTGATTCAGCATGTAGAGGAAGCTATCAGAGGCAAAAACATACTCGACCTAATATTTACTACAGAGAAAAATATGATTGAAAACGTTTTCGTTGGAGAACCGCTTGACTCAACTGACCATCAGATCATCCGTTGGGATCTTATAGCAAGAAGAGATGTAAATATAAACTCATGAGCATACAACTACTCAATGACAGATGTTCAGAAGATGAAAGAGACAGCCAGCCACATAATCTGGAAATATATTTTCAGAGGTACAGATGTTGAACAAGAGTGGGAGAGTTTCAAAACAGTTTGAGAAAAACTAAAAGTGAAATGTGTTCCATGTAGGGAGGTAAACACTAAGCATAGAAAGTGGATAACTAGATTTGTAGTTAAATGTAGAACAGCTAAAAAATAAAGCATGGACAAAATATATATAAAGGCAGGTAAATCAAAAGAAACATACTTAAAATATATGGACAAGCAAAACATAGCTCAGAAAGTGAATAAAACAGCAAAAATAGACTGGCTCAGAGGATCAAGGCTGATAGTAAAAGCTCCTTTTCTTATGTTAGAAATGAACAAAGAACGAAAGACAAGGTAGGCTCTCTCATAGATAGAACATGGTAAAATAATAAGAGAAAATAGGGAGACAGACAATCGACTAAATCAATACTTTGGAACAGTCTATGCAAAAAAAGATTGCTCCAAGATCCCAGAGACTATAGATATTTTCAAATGTGAAATGGATATACTGGGATTAAATCGGTATTACAGAGGAAATGGTTTTTTAAAAATTGGAGGGTCAAGATGGTATCCATCTAAAAATGCTATTTGAAATTAGAGACCAACTAGCAAAACCATTGGCTATATTATGTTCTCAATCACTTGCAAAAGGGATTGTTCCAAGAGATTGGAAAGTTGCAGGAGTGATTCCCTTATTCAAAAAGGTAAAGAAATCAGATCCAGCAAATTATAGACCGGTAAGTTTTATGAGCATAGTCTGTAAAATGTTAGAACCAATAATCAAAGAAAACATTGTAATGCATTTAGACAGGTTTAATCTAATCAGAAAAAGTCAGTATGGATTTACTAGAGGGAGATCATGCTTAACAAATCTATTTGAATTCATGGAGGTTACTGAAATGATAGAAAAGGCAGAACCAGTAGATGTTATTTATCTAGATTTCGCAAAAGCTTTTGATCGAGTACCTCATTGAAGATTATTTAAAAAGTTAAAATCACATGGAATAGGTTGCCGTATGGATTGAAAATTGGTTAACGGGAAGAAGGCAGAGGGTGCGCATAAATTGAAATTGAAATATTTGCTGACGACACAAAACTATGTAAAAGTGTCTCATATATAGCAGAGGTGTTATTATAGAGCATACAGGTAAATTGAGTGAGCAAATTCAGGTAGCAGTAATTAAGATAAATGCAATGTTAGATATGATTAAAGGAAATTTTAAACATAGAAGTAAGGAGGTGATTGTCAAACTCTATAAAGCATTAGTTAGACCTAGATTGGAGTACTGTGTTGATATTCTGCTTATATCATGTTGAATGTCCCTCGACCCGCACGAAAATGGCCCTGACTTTCTGGATGTAGACCGTGCTAAAGGTGACCAATTAGGTGGTTGAGCAGGATTCAGACTAGAATTTTGCCCGCAATTAACATCAAGGTAAAAATAATTAATGAAACTTACAAATAGTGCAATAAACTTGGATGAACTCTTTGATGATTTGGTGATTGCAAAAGGTTTTTGGTCTGCAAACTAAGACATTTGGAAAACTACTAGTTACGAAGAAAACTTGATACAAATATTCAATTATTTCAAAGAAAAGAACATTTTATTGCCCAATGTCTAAATTATAGAATACATTTTCAGCCTGCCAGGCACATTTGCATCAGTTTAAGGATATTGTTAATAATGAATAACATATGGTCTGAAGAGTGAGCTAGAATGGCTGAATCAACTCTACAAGCTTTATTGTTTAGCAAAGTACATTGTGAACTAAATTTTAATGAATTTTTTTACTAGATTAAAAATAACAAAGCATTTTTTTTAAAAGTTCACCCTAGAAATAAATATGAATAATTTGTTTCTGTTTCTAAGAATCGACGTCACTGCACACCGGGCATATCCATAGGTGCTCAGTCTCTCAGTAAAGGGCGCAGGGAGTGTATGCTGATGGTCCCTGTAGCTTGCTGGTTGTACACTCTCTTGCTCTATCCTATTATGTGCCCACTCGGCTCGAACCTCGTTTAATGTCAAAACTTTGAAGCCTGTGTATTGCTGCTTCATCTATTGCAGTGTCCTCATTTAACAGGTAGTCATTGATTGATTTAAAAATGTAATTTCTATCCATTACTAATGTGCCCATGATGGGAGCTTGTGAAGCCAAGATGTCAGCTCTTTCGTTGCCCTGAACCCCAGGATGAGTGAGGCCTCAACAGCTGATATCCACTTGTACCTAAGCCATCCCTTCTGAAGTATGGCTTGTGCTTTGTCTGTCATGATAACTGCCCTTGTTAAAGAAGTATCCAATATCCATCTCAGAGCTGAGGTCACTGCTGCCATCTCCATTCTCAAACTGGAGGTTGTTGACATGTATGCCCTACTGCACTCATCAACGACCTGTTCTCTCACTCTAGCCCAGAAGCTCCAGCCGCCTGATGTCCCGTTGAGCCACACTGATCCGTCGGTGTGTATTGATGGCATCACTGTGCTGCGTGTTCTCCTTTATCAACCGATTCATCTCATGCTCTGCTCTCCCGATGTCCCATTATCTGCCTAATGTTATGATGACTCTCCGGTACTCTATTATTTTATCACAAGTGTGCACCCATTCTTCTCCCTTGGCTATCGTCTCAGTTGAGGTGACATGTCCGATTGTTTTCTCTGCCTGTGCCATCCATGACACCCATACAAAGACCATACAAAGATGTAAGTGATAGCTAGGAGCACTCAAGACTATGGCTGCTGCCAACTTGGAACAGCGCCTCCTGTTCATCCTATTTCATCAGGTTGTGTTGTCGGTTATCAATTACAGACTGGGCATCCTCACACGATCAAGAACACAGTGTGCGTGTGAAAGGTTGGAACGCATTCAGAATGAAGGTATGCAACTGGTTCTGGGCTGCACTAGAGATACCCCAATTGTGATGATGTGGTACATGTTGGGATTGTTATTGGTGACATCCAGACATAAACTGGCACAAGTCAAAGCCTATTTGCGTGTTACCATACACACATCACCATCTGTACAGTAGTATCTCAGACATCAAGGAATCAAGAACACATTTTAAAATAATTAATGTTCAGTTAAGAGTAATTAAAAATTATTACTACATAATTGTTGTATTTTGTTAACCACTCCATTGTTTAGCCTTTTTGATTCATAAATACTTGGCTGAATATACTTCTCTTGTTCTAAAATCGCATAGAAGGCGGTCACTTTCTGTTTCGAGCAAACTCTCAAATTGTTCCAAGTTTGAGAACAAAAATATTAATCCAAGTCTATTTATGACTAACAAACATACTCTGGTTTAATGTCGTCTAAGCAGCAAATGTTGGGTGTAATGCATGTCCAACATTCATGGTCTTTGAAATACACATTCTCAGCATCTTTTGATTATGTTACCTTCAAACCTATATTTTTTTTTCCCAATTACCTTCTTCCTTTTGTCTCTAACTTGTCCCTGTATTATAGTCTTCAGAAAGAGATCTATTTACAATTCTAAGATACATTTGCTTTGATATCCATTAATTCATTACTTCCATTAAAATTACATATGCCCTATTTACATGTACATTCACAATTATTCTTCATCTGGCAACAAAAATGAAAGTGTATGGGGAATAATAGATAGTGGGGGATGAAAAAATAGTGGTTGGAATATGCTACAGATGTCCTTCAATTACACAAGAGGAAGGTGAGTAGCTAATTAGTAACATAAAAAAAGCTAGTGCATGGAAATTATTATTAAAAGGAGATTTCAAATTTTAGGAAATAAAATGGGATATTGCAGAAGTATTTGCAGAGTCAAGCCTTTTTGTGAAGTGTATAACTGACAATGTTTTGATTCAGCATGTAGAGGAAGCTATCAGAGGCAAAAACATACTCGACCTAATATTTACTACAGAGAAAAATATGATTGAAAACGTTTTCGTTGGAGAACCGCTTGACTCAACTGACCATCAGATCATCCGTTGGGATCTTATAGCAAGAAGAGATGTAAATATAAACTCATGAGCATACAACTACTCAATGACAGATGTTCAGAAGATGAAAGAGACAGCCAGCCACATAATCTGGAAATATATTTTCAGAGGTACAGATGTTGAACAAGAGTGGGAGAGTTTCAAAACAGTTTGAGAAAAACTAAAAGTGAAATGTGTTCCATGTAGGGAGGTAAACACTAAGCATAGAAAGTGGATAACTAGATTTGTAGTTAAATGTAGAACAGCTAAAAAATAAAGCATGGACAAAATATATATAAAGGCAGGTAAATCAAAAGAAACATACTTAAAATATATGGACAAGCAAAACATAGCTCAGAAAGTGAATAAAACAGCAAAAATAGACTGGCTCAGAGGATCAAGGCTGATAGTAAAAGCTCCTTTTCTTATGTTAGAAATGAACAAAGAACGAAAGACAAGGTAGGCTCTCTCATAGATAGAACATGGTAAAATAATAAGAGAAAATAGGGAGACAGACAATCGACTAAATCAATACTTTGGAACAGTCTATGCAAAAAAAGATTGCTCCAAGATCCCAGAGACTATAGATATTTTCAAATGTGAAATGGATATACTGGGATTAAATCGGTATTACAGAGGAAATGGTTTTTTAAAAATTGGAGGGTCAAGATGGTATCCATCTAAAAATGCTATTTGAAATTAGAGACCAACTAGCAAAACCATTGGCTATATTATGTTCTCAATCACTTGCAAAAGGGATTGTTCCAAGAGATTGGAAAGTTGCAGGAGTGATTCCCTTATTCAAAAAGGTAAAGAAATCAGATCCAGCAAATTATAGACCGGTAAGTTTTATGAGCATAGTCTGTAAAATGTTAGAACCAATAATCAAAGAAAACATTGTAATGCATTTAGACAGGTTTAATCTAATCAGAAAAAGTCAGTATGGATTTACTAGAGGGAGATCATGCTTAACAAATCTATTTGAATTCATGGAGGTTACTGAAATGATAGAAAAGGCAGAACCAGTAGATGTTATTTATCTAGATTTCGCAAAAGCTTTTGATCGAGTACCTCATTGAAGATTATTTAAAAAGTTAAAATCACATGGAATAGGTTGCCGTATGGATTGAAAATTGGTTAACGGGAAGAAGGCAGAGGGTGCGCATAAATTGAAATTGAAATATTTGCTGACGACACAAAACTATGTAAAAGTGTCTCATATATAGCAGAGGTGTTATTATAGAGCATACAGGTAAATTGAGTGAGCAAATTCAGGTAGCAGTAATTAAGATAAATGCAATGTTAGATATGATTAAAGGAAATTTTAAACATAGAAGTAAGGAGGTGATTGTCAAACTCTATAAAGCATTAGTTAGACCTAGATTGGAGTACTGTGTTGATATTCTGCTTATATCATGTTGAATGTCCCTCGACCCGCACGAAAATGGCCCTGACTTTCTGGATGTAGACCGTGCTAAAGGTGACCAATTAGGTGGTTGAGCAGGATTCAGACTAGAATTTTGCCCGCAATTAACATCAAGGTAAAAATAATTAATGAAACTTACAAATAGTGCAATAAACTTGGATGAACTCTTTGATGATTTGGTGATTGCAAAAGGTTTTTGGTCTGCAAACTAAGACATTTGGAAAACTACTAGTTACGAAGAAAACTTGATACAAATATTCAATTATTTCAAAGAAAAGAACATTTTATTGCCCAATGTCTAAATTATAGAATACATTTTCAGCCTGCCAGGCACATTTGCATCAGTTTAAGGATATTGTTAATAATGAATAACATATGGTCTGAAGAGTGAGCTAGAATGGCTGAATCAACTCTACAAGCTTTATTGTTTAGCAAAGTACATTGTGAACTAAATTTTAATGAATTTTTTTACTAGATTAAAAATAACAAAGCATTTTTTTTAAAAGTTCACCCTAGAAATAAATATGAATAATTTGTTTCTGTTTCTAAGAATCGACGTCACTGCACACCGGGCATATCCATAGGTGCTCAGTCTCTCAGTAAAGGGCGCAGGGAGTGTATGCTGATGGTCCCTGTAGCTTGCTGGTTGTACACTCTCTTGCTCTATCCTATTATGTGCCCACTCGGCTCGAACCTCGTTTAATGTCAAAACTTTGAAGCCTGTGTATTGCTGCTTCATCTATTGCAGTGTCCTCATTTAACAGGTAGTCATTGATTGATTTAAAAATGTAATTTCTATCCATTACTAATGTGCCCATGATGGGAGCTTGTGAAGCCAAGATGTCAGCTCTTTCGTTGCCCTGAACCCCAGGATGAGTGAGGCCTCAACAGCTGATATCCACTTGTACCTAAGCCATCCCTTCTGAAGTATGGCTTGTGCTTTGTCTGTCATGATAACTGCCCTTGTTAAAGAAGTATCCAATATCCATCTCAGAGCTGAGGTCACTGCTGCCATCTCCATTCTCAAACTGGAGGTTGTTGACATGTATGCCCTACTGCACTCATCAACGACCTGTTCTCTCACTCTAGCCCAGAAGCTCCAGCCGCCTGATGTCCCGTTGAGCCACACTGATCCGTCGGTGTGTATTGATGGCATCACTGTGCTGCGTGTTCTCCTTTATCAACCGATTCATCTCATGCTCTGCTCTCCCGATGTCCCATTATCTGCCTAATGTTATGATGACTCTCCGGTACTCTATTATTTTATCACAAGTGTGCACCCATTCTTCTCCCTTGGCTATCGTCTCAGTTGAGGTGACATGTCCGATTGTTTTCTCTGCCTGTGCCATCCATGACACCCATACAAAGACCATACAAAGATGTAAGTGATAGCTAGGAGCACTCAAGACTATGGCTGCTGCCAACTTGGAACAGCGCCTCCTGTTCATCCTATTTCATCAGGTTGTGTTGTCGGTTATCAATTACAGACTGGGCATCCTCACACGATCAAGAACACAGTGTGCGTGTGAAAGGTTGGAACGCATTCAGAATGAAGGTATGCAACTGGTTCTGGGCTGCACTAGAGATACCCCAATTGTGATGATGTGGTACATGTTGGGATTGTTATTGGTGACATCCAGACATAAACTGGCACAAGTCAAAGCCTATTTGCGTGTTACCATACACACATCACCATCTGTACAGTAGTATCTCAGACATCAAGGAATCAAGAACACATTTTAAAATAATTAATGTTCAGTTAAGAGTAATTAAAAATTATTACTACATAATTGTTGTATTTTGTTAACCACTCCATTGTTTAGCCTTTTTGATTCATAAATACTTGGCTGAATATACTTCTCTTGTTCTAAAATCGCATAGAAGGCGGTCACTTTCTGTTTCGAGCAAACTCTCAAATTGTTCCAAGTTTGAGAACAAAAATATTAATCCAAGTCTATTTATGACTAACAAACATACTCTGGTTTAATGTCGTCTAAGCAGCAAATGTTGGGTGTAATGCATGTCCAACATTCATGGTCTTTGAAATACACATTCTCAGCATCTTTTGATTATGTTACCTTCAAACCTATATTTTTTTTTCCCAATTACCTTCTTCCTTTTGTCTCTAACTTGTCCCTGTATTATAGTCTTCAGAAAGAGATCTATTTACAATTCTAAGATACATTTGCTTTGATATCCATTAATTCATTACTTCCATTAAAATTACATATGCCCTATTTACATGTACATTCACAATTATTCTTCATCTGGCAACAAAAATGAAAGTGTATGGGGAATAATAGATAGTGGGGGATGAAAAAATAGTGGTTGGAATATGCTACAGATGTCCTTCAATTACACAAGAGGAAGGTGAGTAGCTAATTAGTAACATAAAAAAAGCTAGTGCATGGAAATTATTATTAAAAGGAGATTTCAAATTTTAGGAAATAAAATGGGATATTGCAGAAGTATTTGCAGAGTCAAGCCTTTTTGTGAAGTGTATAACTGACAATGTTTTGATTCAGCATGTAGAGGAAGCTATCAGAGGCAAAAACATACTCGACCTAATATTTACTACAGAGAAAAATATGATTGAAAACGTTTTCGTTGGAGAACCGCTTGACTCAACTGACCATCAGATCATCCGTTGGGATCTTATAGCAAGAAGAGATGTAAATATAAACTCATGAGCATACAACTACTCAATGACAGATGTTCAGAAGATGAAAGAGACAGCCAGCCACATAATCTGGAAATATATTTTCAGAGGTACAGATGTTGAACAAGAGTGGGAGAGTTTCAAAACAGTTTGAGAAAAACTAAAAGTGAAATGTGTTCCATGTAGGGAGGTAAACACTAAGCATAGAAAGTGGATAACTAGATTTGTAGTTAAATGTAGAACAGCTAAAAAATAAAGCATGGACAAAATATATATAAAGGCAGGTAAATCAAAAGAAACATACTTAAAATATATGGACAAGCAAAACATAGCTCAGAAAGTGAATAAAACAGCAAAAATAGACTGGCTCAGAGGATCAAGGCTGATAGTAAAAGCTCCTTTTCTTATGTTAGAAATGAACAAAGAACGAAAGACAAGGTAGGCTCTCTCATAGATAGAACATGGTAAAATAATAAGAGAAAATAGGGAGACAGACAATCGACTAAATCAATACTTTGGAACAGTCTATGCAAAAAAAGATTGCTCCAAGATCCCAGAGACTATAGATATTTTCAAATGTGAAATGGATATACTGGGATTAAATCGGTATTACAGAGGAAATGGTTTTTTAAAAATTGGAGGGTCAAGATGGTATCCATCTAAAAATGCTATTTGAAATTAGAGACCAACTAGCAAAACCATTGGCTATATTATGTTCTCAATCACTTGCAAAAGGGATTGTTCCAAGAGATTGGAAAGTTGCAGGAGTGATTCCCTTATTCAAAAAGGTAAAGAAATCAGATCCAGCAAATTATAGACCGGTAAGTTTTATGAGCATAGTCTGTAAAATGTTAGAACCAATAATCAAAGAAAACATTGTAATGCATTTAGACAGGTTTAATCTAATCAGAAAAAGTCAGTATGGATTTACTAGAGGGAGATCATGCTTAACAAATCTATTTGAATTCATGGAGGTTACTGAAATGATAGAAAAGGCAGAACCAGTAGATGTTATTTATCTAGATTTCGCAAAAGCTTTTGATCGAGTACCTCATTGAAGATTATTTAAAAAGTTAAAATCACATGGAATAGGTTGCCGTATGGATTGAAAATTGGTTAACGGGAAGAAGGCAGAGGGTGCGCATAAATTGAAATTGAAATATTTGCTGACGACACAAAACTATGTAAAAGTGTCTCATATATAGCAGAGGTGTTATTATAGAGCATACAGGTAAATTGAGTGAGCAAATTCAGGTAGCAGTAATTAAGATAAATGCAATGTTAGATATGATTAAAGGAAATTTTAAACATAGAAGTAAGGAGGTGATTGTCAAACTCTATAAAGCATTAGTTAGACCTAGATTGGAGTACTGTGTTGATATTCTGCTTATATCATGTTGAATGTCCCTCGACCCGCACGAAAATGGCCCTGACTTTCTGGATGTAGACCGTGCTAAAGGTGACCAATTAGGTGGTTGAGCAGGATTCAGACTAGAATTTTGCCCGCAATTAACATCAAGGTAAAAATAATTAATGAAACTTACAAATAGTGCAATAAACTTGGATGAACTCTTTGATGATTTGGTGATTGCAAAAGGTTTTTGGTCTGCAAACTAAGACATTTGGAAAACTACTAGTTACGAAGAAAACTTGATACAAATATTCAATTATTTCAAAGAAAAGAACATTTTATTGCCCAATGTCTAAATTATAGAATACATTTTCAGCCTGCCAGGCACATTTGCATCAGTTTAAGGATATTGTTAATAATGAATAACATATGGTCTGAAGAGTGAGCTAGAATGGCTGAATCAACTCTACAAGCTTTATTGTTTAGCAAAGTACATTGTGAACTAAATTTTAATGAATTTTTTTACTAGATTAAAAATAACAAAGCATTTTTTTTAAAAGTTCACCCTAGAAATAAATATGAATAATTTGTTTCTGTTTCTAAGAATCGACGTCACTGCACACCGGGCATATCCATAGGTGCTCAGTCTCTCAGTAAAGGGCGCAGGGAGTGTATGCTGATGGTCCCTGTAGCTTGCTGGTTGTACACTCTCTTGCTCTATCCTATTATGTGCCCACTCGGCTCGAACCTCGTTTAATGTCAAAACTTTGAAGCCTGTGTATTGCTGCTTCATCTATTGCAGTGTCCTCATTTAACAGGTAGTCATTGATTGATTTAAAAATGTAATTTCTATCCATTACTAATGTGCCCATGATGGGAGCTTGTGAAGCCAAGATGTCAGCTCTTTCGTTGCCCTGAACCCCAGGATGAGTGAGGCCTCAACAGCTGATATCCACTTGTACCTAAGCCATCCCTTCTGAAGTATGGCTTGTGCTTTGTCTGTCATGATAACTGCCCTTGTTAAAGAAGTATCCAATATCCATCTCAGAGCTGAGGTCACTGCTGCCATCTCCATTCTCAAACTGGAGGTTGTTGACATGTATGCCCTACTGCACTCATCAACGACCTGTTCTCTCACTCTAGCCCAGAAGCTCCAGCCGCCTGATGTCCCGTTGAGCCACACTGATCCGTCGGTGTGTATTGATGGCATCACTGTGCTGCGTGTTCTCCTTTATCAACCGATTCATCTCATGCTCTGCTCTCCCGTTGTCCCATTATCTGCCTAATGTTATGATGACTCTCCGGTACTCTATTATTTTATCACAAGTGTGCACCCATTCTTCTCCCTTGGCTATCGTCTCAGTTGAGGTGACATGTCCGATTGTTTTCTCTGCCTGTGCCATCCATGACACCCATACAAAGACCATACAAAGATGTAAGTGATAGCTAGGAGCACTCAAGACTATGGCTGCTGCCAACTTGGAACAGCGCCTCCTGTTCATCCTATTTCATCAGGTTGTGTTGTCGGTTATCAATTACAGACTGGGCATCCTCACACGATCAAGAACACAGTGTGCGTGTGAAAGGTTGGAACGCATTCAGAATGAAGGTATGCAACTGGTTCTGGGCTGCACTAGAGATACCCCAATTGTGATGATGTGGTACATGTTGGGATTGTTATTGGTGACATCCAGACATAAACTGGCACAAGTCAAAGCCTATTTGCGTGTTACCATACACACATCACCATCTGTACAGTAGTATCTCAGACATCAAGGAATCAAGAACACATTTTAAAATAATTAATGTTCAGTTAAGAGTAATTAAAAATTATTACTACATAATTGTTGTATTTTGTTAACCACTCCATTGTTTAGCCTTTTTGATTCATAAATACTTGGCTGAATATACTTCTCTTGTTCTAAAATCGCATAGAAGGCGGTCACTTTCTGTTTCGAGCAAACTCTCAAATTGTTCCAAGTTTGAGAACAAAAATATTAATCCAAGTCTATTTATGACTAACAAACATACTCTGGTTTAATGTCGTCTAAGCAGCAAATGTTGGGTGTAATGCATGTCCAACATTCATGGTCTTTGAAATACACATTCTCAGCATCTTTTGATTATGTTACCTTCAAACCTATATTTTTTTTTCCCAATTACCTTCTTCCTTTTGTCTCTAACTTGTCCCTGTATTATAGTCTTCAGAAAGAGATCTATTTACAATTCTAAGATACATTTGCTTTGATATCCATTAATTCATTACTTCCATTAAAATTACATATGCCCTATTTACATGTACATTCACAATTATTCTTCATCTGGCAACAAAAATGAAAGTGTATGGGGAATAATAGATAGTGGGGGATGAAAAAATAGTGGTTGGAATATGCTACAGATGTCCTTCAATTACACAAGAGGAAGGTGAGTAGCTAATTAGTAACATAAAAAAAGCTAGTGCATGGAAATTATTATTAAAAGGAGATTTCAAATTTTAGGAAATAAAATGGGATATTGCAGAAGTATTTGCAGAGTCAAGCCTTTTTGTGAAGTGTATAACTGACAATGTTTTGATTCAGCATGTAGAGGAAGCTATCAGAGGCAAAAACATACTCGACCTAATATTTACTACAGAGAAAAATATGATTGAAAACGTTTTCGTTGGAGAACCGCTTGACTCAACTGACCATCAGATCATCCGTTGGGATCTTATAGCAAGAAGAGATGTAAATATAAACTCATGAGCATACAACTACTCAATGACAGATGTTCAGAAGATGAAAGAGACAGCCAGCCACATAATCTGGAAATATATTTTCAGAGGTACAGATGTTGAACAAGAGTGGGAGAGTTTCAAAACAGTTTGAGAAAAACTAAAAGTGAAATGTGTTCCATGTAGGGAGGTAAACACTAAGCATAGAAAGTGGATAACTAGATTTGTAGTTAAATGTAGAACAGCTAAAAAATAAAGCATGGACAAAATATATATAAAGGCAGGTAAATCAAAAGAAACATACTTAAAATATATGGACAAGCAAAACATAGCTCAGAAAGTGAATAAAACAGCAAAAATAGACTGGCTCAGAGGATCAAGGCTGATAGTAAAAGCTCCTTTTCTTATGTTAGAAATGAACAAAGAACGAAAGACAAGGTAGGCTCTCTCATAGATAGAACATGGTAAAATAATAAGAGAAAATAGGGAGACAGACAATCGACTAAATCAATACTTTGGAACAGTCTATGCAAAAAAAGATTGCTCCAAGATCCCAGAGACTATAGATATTTTCAAATGTGAAATGGATATACTGGGATTAAATCGGTATTACAGAGGAAATGGTTTTTTAAAAATTGGAGGGTCAAGATGGTATCCATCTAAAAATGCTATTTGAAATTAGAGACCAACTAGCAAAACCATTGGCTATATTATGTTCTCAATCACTTGCAAAAGGGATTGTTCCAAGAGATTGGAAAGTTGCAGGAGTGATTCCCTTATTCAAAAAGGTAAAGAAATCAGATCCAGCAAATTATAGACCGGTAAGTTTTATGAGCATAGTCTGTAAAATGTTAGAACCAATAATCAAAGAAAACATTGTAATGCATTTAGACAGGTTTAATCTAATCAGAAAAAGTCAGTATGGATTTACTAGAGGGAGATCATGCTTAACAAATCTATTTGAATTCATGGAGGTTACTGAAATGATAGAAAAGGCAGAACCAGTAGATGTTATTTATCTAGATTTCGCAAAAGCTTTTGATCGAGTACCTCATTGAAGATTATTTAAAAAGTTAAAATCACATGGAATAGGTTGCCGTATGGATTGAAAATTGGTTAACGGGAAGAAGGCAGAGGGTGCGCATAAATTGAAATTGAAATATTTGCTGACGACACAAAACTATGTAAAAGTGTCTCATATATAGCAGAGGTGTTATTATAGAGCATACAGGTAAATTGAGTGAGCAAATTCAGGTAGCAGTAATTAAGATAAATGCAATGTTAGATATGATTAAAGGAAATTTTAAACATAGAAGTAAGGAGGTGATTGTCAAACTCTATAAAGCATTAGTTAGACCTAGATTGGAGTACTGTGTTGATATTCTGCTTATATCATGTTGAATGTCCCTCGACCCGCACGAAAATGGCCCTGACTTTCTGGATGTAGACCGTGCTAAAGGTGACCAATTAGGTGGTTGAGCAGGATTCAGACTAGAATTTTGCCCGCAATTAACATCAAGGTAAAAATAATTAATGAAACTTACAAATAGTGCAATAAACTTGGATGAACTCTTTGATGATTTGGTGATTGCAAAAGGTTTTTGGTCTGCAAACTAAGACATTTGGAAAACTACTAGTTACGAAGAAAACTTGATACAAATATTCAATTATTTCAAAGAAAAGAACATTTTATTGCCCAATGTCTAAATTATAGAATACATTTTCAGCCTGCCAGGCACATTTGCATCAGTTTAAGGATATTGTTAATAATGAATAACATATGGTCTGAAGAGTGAGCTAGAATGGCTGAATCAACTCTACAAGCTTTATTGTTTAGCAAAGTACATTGTGAACTAAATTTTAATGAATTTTTTTACTAGATTAAAAATAACAAAGCATTTTTTTTAAAAGTTCACCCTAGAAATAAATATGAATAATTTGTTTCTGTTTCTAAGAATCGACGTCACTGCACACCGGGCATATCCATAGGTGCTCAGTCTCTCAGTAAAGGGCGCAGGGAGTGTATGCTGATGGTCCCTGTAGCTTGCTGGTTGTACACTCTCTTGCTCTATCCTATTATGTGCCCACTCGGCTCGAACCTCGTTTAATGTCAAAACTTTGAAGCCTGTGTATTGCTGCTTCATCTATTGCAGTGTCCTCATTTAACAGGTAGTCATTGATTGATTTAAAAATGTAATTTCTATCCATTACTAATGTGCCCATGATGGGAGCTTGTGAAGCCAAGATGTCAGCTCTTTCGTTGCCCTGAACCCCAGGATGAGTGAGGCCTCAACAGCTGATATCCACTTGTACCTAAGCCATCCCTTCTGAAGTATGGCTTGTGCTTTGTCTGTCATGATAACTGCCCTTGTTAAAGAAGTATCCAATATCCATCTCAGAGCTGAGGTCACTGCTGCCATCTCCATTCTCAAACTGGAGGTTGTTGACATGTATGCCCTACTGCACTCATCAACGACCTGTTCTCTCACTCTAGCCCAGAAGCTCCAGCCGCCTGATGTCCCGTTGAGCCACACTGATCCGTCGGTGTGTATTGATGGCATCACTGTGCTGCGTGTTCTCCTTTATCAACCGATTCATCTCATGCTCTGCTCTCCCGTTGTCCCATTATCTGCCTAATGTTATGATGACTCTCCGGTACTCTATTATTCTATCACAAGTGTGCACCCATTCTTCTCCCTTGGCTATCGTCTCAGTTGAGGTGACATGTCCGATTGTTTTCTCTGCCTGTGCCATCCATGACACCCATACAAAGACCATACAAAGATGTAAGTGATAGCTAGGAGCACTCAAGACTATGGCTGCTGCCAACTTGGAACAGCGCCTCCTGTTCATCCTATTTCATCAGGTTGTGTTGTCGGTTATCAATTACAGACTGGGCATCCTCACACGATCAAGAACACAGTGTGCGTGTGAAAGGTTGGAACGCATTCAGAATGAAGGTATGCAACTGGTTCTGGGCTGCACTAGAGATACCCCGATTGTGATGATGTGGTACATGTTGGGATTGTTATTGGTGACATCCAGACATAAACTGGCACAAGTCAAAGCCTATTTGCGTGTTACCATACACACATCACCATCTGTACAGTAGTATCTCAGACATCAAGGAATCAAGAACACATTTTAAAATAATTAATGTTCAGTTAAGAGTAATTAAAAATTATTACTACATAATTGTTGTATTTTGTTAACCACTCCATTGTTTAGCCTTTTTGATTCATAAATACTTGGCTGAATATACTTCTCGTGTTCTAAAATCGCATAGAAGGCGGTCACTTTCTGTTTCGAGCAAACTCTCAAATTGTTCCAAGTTTGAGAACAAAAATATTAATCCAAGTCTATTTGGGAGAGAGCGGGACAAGGTAAATTGAAACAGGAAATCTTATGAAGAAAAAGAGAATGAATTGATCATACATTAAGAACTCCCCTGGCCAGTATCACCAGGCAATCCCTGTAGGAATACAAAGAGACGAGATCTGGAGACGGAAGTAAAGAAAACAGGAAGGAAGTGGAAAAGATTGCACAGGACAGAGCTGCTTGGCAAGGCTTGGTTGATGGCCTATGCACCCCTGGGTGATAGAAGGCAAAAGTGATTATCAACATATAATCATGTTATGTAATTAAATATTACACCTGATGAAATAGTGAATACTCAGCTGATAATCTGAAACAGTCTGTCTGTCCATATAGTTAGATTTTTAAATATACATGTTTCTTGCCTCATCTTTCCCATAATCTAGGACGTCTTAGAAGTATCCCATCTCATTACATAATAAACTGTCTGTTACTTCCTCAGTTTATCCAATGCCAGTGTTTGTCTCTTCTGAGGTTTTGCCAGCCCGTTTCTGAACATCATCTGTCCAGCACAGCTCAGGATGATCTGTATCTCTTCTGTCAGGAACTGTGCCCCTGTTAGGTTGCCCATTTGATCATATCACATGGTTGTACCATTGAAGTTTGTGTTTTTACAACTGACATGGTCAGAAATTGTTGGATTGTAATGTGTATTTTGACATTTAAGACACAATCCTTGCGTTTTATTTCAAGGAACTTTCTGAAATATCTTATAACAATTGCATACATTTGTTGTTGCAACTGAGCATTCAACATCCATGTTTCACAAGAATATAGGTATACAGCAAAGAATCAATTTTTGCAATAATTTGATCCTAGTTTTAAATTGTATATTTTTATGTTTGCACACACACATACATATATTGGTATATCTTGCAGTCATCTAGAGTAGTAATTTTATCATAAACATTTGTAAGCATATCAAAGTTAGAAAACTATACAGCATATTTGCTCATTTGATTCAACATAACATATGTATATTTATTTATGTAAAGAGTGTGAAAGAGTCATCAACAAATTTTGTCCCATCAATAAATCAGCAGCTTAAAACAAGAATGAATATAAAATTTAAAAAAAGGCTTACAACTTACAAATTAAAAGTGATAACTCATTTAAATATTAATATATAAGTAAGAATTCTCAATTTTAAAAATAAAATCTTTGTGTTGCTTAATTCTTTTTTTTTTTTTAAATACTCAAAATCTCACATAGGCCTATACACATATGTAGATATTTTATGTCAAACTACTTTCTGCCACTATTTCACAGAAGACTACCGGTTAAAAAGTACTTTAAATATTTGCAGATATGAAAATGGCTAAATCTATTAGGTGATTTATGAACTAAAATATATCACAATATTAGTATGTGCTAGACTATTAAAAAATAACAAATACAAATGGAGTCTGAATTGACAGTTATAGTAGATTACATTTCTCAAATTTTGATTTTTGCATACTGACCAGCTAGTTTTTGTAAAATAATGAAATAGATTTCACATTTCTAAGACCTAATCTTCTGTATATAGAGAAGGAACTGTATTTTCATATTCCACTTCATCATCTTTGGCAAAGGAGAGTTCTGTCTTGGTACAGCAATCAGAGTTGTCTGTTGTTTCTGGCTGGACATCTCTAATCTCTTCATAATATTGGCTTGACTGGACATCTCTGATCTCTTCATATTGTGAGCCTGACTGGATATCTTTTCTAGGCAACTCTTCTGAGACCACATTCTCATAGTGTGCACCTAGTATGGAAATAGAGGAAAGCACTGAAAGTCATGGATGATGAAGAGCATTCACATTTGGAAAACCAAATTAACCTATACCAGAGGAAGCAAATTCTGTCCAGTAAAAAGGTTATTGCCTGCACGTATTTTATTATGTGAAACAGTGGACATAGAATTATATAGCTTTTAGTACCTTGACTAATTTTACAGATTCTTGTCTGACAGTCCATGACAACTCTGTAATCTAAAAACACATAATTAAAATATCATGACATGAATATTAATAATAAAAAGGAATATTAATATGAACATCACATGTAATTAATGGGGATGGGAAAATACGGTGGAATGTTTTTGGTTTGTACGACATCAGATGTATTTCTGCATTAATCCTCCAAAAGAATTACTACATTTCTTTTTTTCTGTGTCACAATCAGTCCGATTTAGATTTGCATTGGAAATCTACATAGCACATACAGTAGTCTGATCAATTAATAAATCATTTCTTGGATCTGGACGTCTAAATTTCATTGCATGGAAAGGAATACTTTCAAAACACATGTAGATATCAATCAATTGCCAAGGATATATTATATAATAGCTGTACATGCAATGGCATTCAGACATTTTTAAGGTTATTTAAAAACTTGCATAGTCATAACTAAGCGAAGCAGCAAAATAATGGGGCTAGGTACAGTTTTTACAAAATCATCCAGTAACTGATGTTTTGTGTGCTACAGAATCCTAGTGGACTGAAAAGAGTTGTAAGTAACAATAAATCTCTAACCATAGAACATACAACAATCTTCTAAAAATATTTGATTTCTTTAACTTTGCAACTCAAGCTTGCTGCATAATAACGACCACTTATTTGTAAAAGTGCAATAGCCACAACAATTATCAATCACTGTAAAAAAAAAGATTGTCAGCAAACTTATTTTGGGCCGATTTAATTGACATTTTATCAATGATGTACAAATTGTTGTCCAGATAGCTAGAATTTTGAAATGGATTCTTAAAGAAAAATTGAAATTGCAAAAGCAAACTAGAAAAACAATTTGTTAATATGGATAATTCGTAAAAGTTTATTTAGGTGCATCTGTCAGAGATAAACAAATAAATTATATTAGTCTAGAGGTTCCCAAATTACCCTGATCTTTTATTTGGTTTGAATTTATATTATCATTTTTACAATTGCCTGTTTATTTTTAGCAAGCATTTGAAATTAAATGGATTTTAAAAATACATTACATCCTTACAACAGTATCAAGATTTGTATTTGCTTTGTTTCTGAAAGATGTTAAAACATAATTATCAAATTAAATTTACTCAATAAAATAATAATAGTAATGTTTGCTTAGGCATCTGAGGCCCGTTGCGTCAGTAGACCACATCCATGATCCACAGCTGTGGCATTAGTTCCAGGCCTCGCCCAGGGCGGAGGAGGAGGTTGCTACTTGGTAGAGCCATACTGTTTGGCGAAAACCTCTTCTGCGCCTCCAGCCAGTTGGGGGGAGACTTTTTGTGCTGAGGAACGGCTTGTGTAGTATCTTGTGGGCAGGGGTTTCCTGGTCCAGTTATACAACATGACCGAACAAAGAAACTCGTCGACTGTCAAGTGTTTCTGAGATTAAATGGAGGCATGAATTAGCAGAGATCTCCATGTTGTGAATGCAGTCATGCCATCAGATGCCCAGAATATGCTGCTGGTTGTGCATATGAAAGACTTTCAGTCTCAACATGCCATGTCTCAGCAATGTTTAGGTTTCGGAGTCATAAAGCAGCACTGGGACCATGCAGAACTGATAGATGCAGAATTTTGTCCCAATGGAGATCTTACCATTACTCCACATATGTCGGATGTCGTGCATAGAGAAATAAGATGAATGCACACACACACACAAATTTATGACCAACTGCACTGTGTGGGGTTGAAACAAGGACTCTAGCAAACAAGGATTTAAATAGTGTAAAAGCATTAGAAATGTGGTGCTGACATAGAATCGAAAAAGTGTTAGACAAAGTAGATCTAACAATGATATCCTCACTAAGGTAGGCAAGCCAATACAAATATTGAAAATGATACAGAAACAAAGATTGAGTTGGCTGGGACACAATATGTGACGCGAAAGTCTTCTTCTTCAGATACTAGAGGGAAAGATCCACGGGAAAGGAGGAACAGTGTGCCAAGACTCACCTTTACATCTCAGGCACACAGAGACAGTAAAGTACAAACCTATGCTGAAATTAAAAGAGCACAGAAGAAAGAATTAAATGGAGAGAAATGCAGAGACAACATTACAACCGGTCTCAGAACTGATCAACCATATCATGATGAATGTTATTTTGTTGTGAGTTCTATCAATCAGTTTCTTTTCGTGTTCCTCTTCTGTTTTAATAGTCCCATATTTATTTGCTATTTTTAGTCAATGTTGAAGTGAAGATGTTTCCACAGATGATAAGAGCATTTTAGATCCAGGGGATTTCTTAAAATATTTAACTTCTATTTCTTCAAGAACAAGAGGGCATAGCTACAAGTTGACTGAAGAAAGGTCCAGATTAGATATTAGGAAACATTTTTTTAGTCAGAGAGTGGTGAATGCTTGGAATGCATTGCCACGGCAGGTAGTGGAGGCAGGGATGAAACTGGTTGTGTACAGACTTTGCAGAGTCTTCTAAACCAGTATGGCTTGGCTTGGCTTGGCTTCGTTCGTTCTCAATCTCCCCCTATGAAACCCTGAAAGGGCTTAGGTAGCTGAATGTAGTCCAGAGAACGGAATGCATTGTGTCATAGTTTACAGCTTGAATGTGATATTTGCACCTTTTGGTCCAACACATCCGACTTCAGCAACCATTTTTTGAGTACCGGGTTAGCATTCCCTCTTTGATCCCTTCTCCTTAGCCAGTGTGCCCTGTTGCAGCCTGTTATCCAGGATCACTGTGTGGAGGTGTAGAAGGGTCTTGGCAGCTCTGGTTCGCTGGCCCTGCTAAACCAGTATAAAGACGTTAAGTTACGTTTAGTTAATAAGCTTATTATATAAATGAGAAAATGTTACAATAAAAGCACACACATTTTTTGGTGCAGTTTTCCATTAAGGAGACCAAATGCAGTGGTACCCTTATGCTCTATTTTCTTAGAAAAAAGATGTGATAATACTAGCTGATCATAACTTTTGTATAATAACAGATTATCTGTAGTTATGGACATGTCTTAAATATGCTTTACCAGATGATCTACCATCGTATGAAACAAATTTTTGGAAACATTTTGAAATATTTATTACAAAATACTTAGGATCTGCAATATTAACTCACAGTAAGAATTAAGATTGTTTACTCACAAAAATTAAAATGTAACTTTATGAAAAAGTGACGAGAAAACAAAAGCACGTCTTTTTAAAATTGGAAGGAACACAAATAATGCTTGAACAATTATGTATGTAGTTTTAGTTGAGTAAACTGGGTATGATATTTTCTGTTGTGGTAAATGTTTACTATGTTAACTTCTTTGTAATTTATGGTAACCTTTCCACATTTACATTAGAACATTCCTGTCAAGTTGAAACTGGGATAACTGTACAAAGTATTATAATGGAGTCAAGGCAGGAAAAAAAACGAAAATGTTTCACTTCATTAGCCTCAATGAAAAATAAATAAAAAGCTCTCTTCTCTTCATGCAGCATGTCCTTTGTAGAACGTCGCTCCCATCACAGTCTATCTGAAAGAAACTCGTTCCCTTGCCAAAACACCAGCTTCCGCCACTGTCATACTCAGGCACTCCTAGATATCTTGGTGCCATCGTCTTCTTGGTCTACCCCTTCCTCTTTTGCCTGGCACCATACCTTCCATCACCGTCCTCTCAAGATGGTTGTGTCTCTTGATGTGACCAAAGTATTTGCATTTTCTAGCCAAAATGGAATTGATAAACCAGTTCTCCTCTATGCTCAACTCTTGCCGAATGTCTTGTTCTTTTCTCTGTCCAGGGTATTCTGAGGATCTTTCTGTAACATTTTGACTCGAAGGATTCGATTCTTTGTCTAGAAGTTTTGGTAATCGTCCATGCTTCACAGCCATAAGCTGCCACAGGAAAAACACAGGCTCTCAAGACTTTTACTTTTATCGTTTTGTTGGTGTCCTGTCATAATTTCTTCAGGCTGTTCAGTCTCTGCATTGCCATAGCTAGTCTTCTTCTGATTTCTTTCGAGCAGTCACCATTTTTGTCGATTCTGGAGCCCAGATATTCAAAATGTGTAACCTGAACTATTTCCTCACCACCCACTGTAAATTTATGCTGACATTGTGTTTTATCGGTGGTCATTTTCTTTGTTTTGTTTATGTTTATGAACAGATTTTGATCTTTACTATGTCCATTAACGGCTGAAAGTAGCTGCTCTAGCCCTTCCGAACTTCTTGATAGTATCACTGTGTCATCTGCGAATCGTAACTCTGGAATCTCGTACCCCCCAATCGTAAATGGGTCAAAACTTTCAATGTTCTCATCTTCTTGTACATTTCTCATTATACATTCCGCATATATATTGTACATATAAGGTGAGAGGATACATCCCTGTCGGACTCCCTTTTGTACTGCAAACCAATCTGATGTTTGCCCAGATACTCGGACAGCGGCTCGTTGATCTTGGTATAATGTTTCAATGAGATGGACTATATGCAACGGAAACCCCATTTCCTTCATGATTCTCCACAGATTTTGATGTTTTACAGTGTCGAAGGCCTTAGTGTAATCAATGAAACATGTGTACAGGTCTACATTAAACTCTCTACATTTTTCATAGAAATTCCTTAAATTGAAGCTCTCACGTAAGGAAATTATCAATCTCTTACCTGTAGGTTTTCCAAGTGCGAAAGTTTGCCTGCAGAAGAAAAAGATTTTTGAGTTGACATAGTGTGCACTTGGTTTGCATTGCTGTGCTTAGTAATGTTGTGGTTACTTACTTACTTTCCGTGTCCTAGGCACTACATCACATTTCATTTTTTCAGTATTCAGCCATGTGGATTGCCCTGTCACTAGCACTCAGTAGGTCATTCATGCTACAAGTCTCCTGGAGGTTTGGGCAGATGATCAAATAGTCCAGGTCTTGTGTTACTCCACATTCGCGTCTTTCATTATCCCTGTATCCCCATCTTTTTAGGTTTTTCCTGCATTGTGATACACCAGTTCAAAGTCTATTTAGTGACTTTTATTTTGCGTTGTTTCGAATGCCCACAGTGAGTAGGTTACTCTTATGTGCGTCCTGAAAAGGGCGCTAAGTGACGGGTTGCAGTAGTTTTCCTCACATCCCGAGCGTGCTGATGAAGGTAGACCGAGATCCTCCAGGCGGTTTTGTTATGCTTGGTCTCATCTGCATGTCGTCACTACTCTACGGAGATCACATTGAACCTCACCTTGTTAGCCAGACTGTTGTCCTCGACAACAGCCTGTTTCCAGGAAGACCAACAAGGAGGTCAGGTGAGGGTCTTGGCCAGTATATTTCTCCTGACCCTGGCCAATATTCTCTGATCAGTGTGTTTTACCTGACAAGACATTAGCCTCATCGTCCCCCATGTTGCATAGGGCAGGAATTGTGTAGGGCAGGAGATATCCAGGCGCAGGTTACTTCAGTAACTTGATCAAGGGGACCTGTGTCAGCTGTTTCCAACTTTCGATGTGTCGATTTCCTGGACTAGTATGTAGGGGCTGGGTTGACTTTGAGAAACTTCGTCTTATCTTTAGTTTTGGGCGCTGCATCTGATGTCCGAACAAAGAGTGTCTTGGGTCATTTACCTGTTTCTCTCTTTCAATCTCTGACACGAAAGTTTTTCATCTCTCTGGTGGCGCTATGCCAATTATGGAGTATATTTTTTTAGTTTGTGTAGGTTTTAGGCATCCAGTAACTATACAGTCTGTCTCATTTATTGCTGTATCTATATGTTTGACATGTGCAGAGTTCTTCCAGATGGATGTGGCGTACTCAGCTACAGAGAAACACTGAGCGAGGACTGATGTTCTGAGGACATCTGGCTTTGCTCACATGTTGTGTCAGGCAGTTTTCATATGATACTATTTTTAGCATGTATTTTTTGTTTTGTCTCCTGACAATGTGCGGCATAGGACAGTGTGTAGTCTTCTTCTTCTTCTTCAGTCAGACATCAACCTTTATTTTTTCGAAAAAAGCAGCGGTCATCCTGAGGCTGTCGACACTGCCATAGAGCTTGTCTAGTGTTACCACTGGTGATGGCCACATCTACTCTCTCTGATCCTCGTATGTCGGGCAGTTTTGCAGCAAATGCTCAGCGGTCATTTTCCCGGTACCGCACGGGCATTCGTCAGTGCCACCTATCTTCAATTTGTTGAATAGGTGGTACCTAAGTCTATTGTAGCCAGTGCAAAGTCTGAAGACCACGACCTGCTCTCTTCTGTTCAACTGGTAATAGGCATTTTTTTGTGTGTATCCAGTATGTTCGGTTTCCCATTTGGTCATGTATCTAGCTCTAATAAGCCGTTTTGACTCTTCGTATGTCATACTAGTATCTGGTTGTGGTAGTCTTGCACCTTCTTTTGCCAGTCCGTCTGCCTCCTCATTGCCTTGGATGTTGCAGTGGGATGGAACCCACGGACAGTGTGTGGTCTAACTTTACTCCCAAGTATTTGGGGGTCGTGCTGTGTTCTAGATCCTGTCGTTGCCATTTGGACTGTAACTTTCTGTTCACCTCTCTATTTCTGAGATAGTAGGCACACACTTGAGTTTTGCTGGGGTTTGGTTTGAGGTGATTTTATTGCAATATAGAGCAAGGGCATCAAGGGTGTTTGTCAGTTTCTGTTCAACTT
Source organism: Ariolimax columbianus (assembly GCA_036924085.1). NCBI lineage: Eukaryota > Metazoa > Mollusca > Gastropoda > Stylommatophora > Arionidae > Ariolimax > Ariolimax columbianus. The sequence continues at coordinate 7,885,499 of JAVGWX010000019.1, read as the reverse complement.
CTTCAAAGCCCGTTCCCTGGACAGCTATCAAAGTATTTAAAGACATGTCCAGATTAGATATAAAGAAATATATTTTTAGTCAGAGAGTGATGAATGCTTGAAATGCATTGCCATTGGATGTAGTGGATGCAGTGTCAGTTAATGCCTTCAAAAATGTATTGGATGATCACAGTCATTTTTAGTTTCAGTGGAGTAGAATAAACTGGTTTTATACAGACCCTGTAGAGCCTTCTAAACCAGTATAATGAAGTTAAGTTAAGTTAAATCACTACCAAAAAAACAAACAAATTAGTGAAGTAAAAAAAATCACTCAAACATTTTACAGATAAAATAGTATAAAGACAATCTAATAATTCTCTCTATTTAAAAAACAAAAACAACGTCAGTTTTTATAAAATAAACTTACATGCTTCCATCTGTATTTCTGTCTGTTACATCCTGCTTCAAATATGCTGAAAATGTTTTAAAAAATGCTATAATTGTATTACTAGTTGAGAAACACATTTTTTCTGAAAATGTCTTCAACAGCATCTTATAATCTTTTCATTCACTGTTTACGCTGTGAATTGCTACATGCAGAGTTTTAAGCAGGAGGGGAGGTAAGTGCCTGAGTCTATCATAAGTTGTGTAAACAGATATGGCACAACGCAGAGTGGCCAGAAGCATGGAAGAAATCAATTTATATTCCCCTCCCCAAAAAAGGCAACCTGAAGCTGTGCACAACCAACCAAACTATCATGCTGATCAGATACTCTTCCAAATCCTATTAGAAAGGTTAGAGAAAAGATGTGAATCTGAAATTCACACAGTCCAGGCAGGTTTTTAGGAAAGACAGAGGGACCAGAGAGCACATATTCAATATCAGGAATAAATACGATAAATGTAGAGAGTTTAATGTAGACTTGTACACATGTTTCATTGATTACACCAAGGCCTTCAATATGGTAAAACATCAAAATCTGTGAAAAATCATTAAGGAAATGGGGTTTCCTGTGAATATTATCCAACTCATTGAAACATTATACCAAGATCAACAAGTCACTGTCCGAGTATCTGGGCAGACATCAGATTGGTTTGCAGTACAAAAGGGAGTAAGACAGGGATGTATCCTATCACCTTATTTATACAACATAAATGCGGAATGCATAATGAGAAATGTTTGAGAAGACGAAAACATTTAAAGTTTCGACCCATTTACGATTTAAAGGGTATGAGATTCCAGAGTTACTATACGCAGATGACACAGTGATACTATCAAGAAGTGTGGAAGGGCTAAAGCAGCTAATTTCAGGCGTAAATGGACATAGTAAAGATCAAAACCTGTTTATAAACATAAATAAAACAAAGATAATGACCACCGACAAAACAAAATTACAGCATAAATTTACAGTGGGTGGTGAGGAATTAGATCAGGTCATGCATTTTGGGATCAAGACGCTGAGCAGTGCATGAACTGCAGCGGTCAGCGACACATAGCTAACTGCTAGCGTCAGGGCCAACAAACCAGAGCTGCTAAGACCCTTCTACACCTCCATGCAGTGATCCTGGATAACAGGCTGCAACAGCGCAGACTGGCTAAGGAGAAGGGATCAAAGAGGGAATGCTAACCCGGTACTCAAAAAATGCTTGCTAAAGTCGGATGTGTTGGACCTAAAGGTGCCAATATCGTAGTCAAGCTGTAAACTATGACACAACGCATTCTGTTCTCTGGACTACATTCTGCTACTTAAGCCCTTTCAGGGTTTGGTAGCGGGAGATAGAGAACGAACGAAGCCAAGCCAAGTCAACATCTGTCTAAATAGATCCCCAACCAATGGAAAACGTTAAAAACCATCATAATCCATTAAAAGAAGGACAAGGAAAACCTGGTAAACTACTGTCAAATCTGTCTGCTCTACTCCTTTTATAAACTCTTCACGAAGGTGATTGTCAACCTCATAGAGAAGCTACTAGATGAGAACCAGCTACTAGAGTAGGCAGGTTTCTTTCAGGAAAGGATTCTCAACTACTGACCACATCCACGCAGAGAGGGTGCATGAAGTACAGATGACTTTATGCCGTCTTGTTCTGCAATTCCCTGATTTTTCAGGGCATTCAACACCGCAGTTATTTTGATGCTATCGAAAGCCTTCTCATGATCCATGAACATAAGGCATAAAAGCATTACCGTCTTAACTTAACTTAACGTCTTAATACTGGTTTGGAAGACTCTGCAGAGTCTGTATACAACCAGTTTCATTTACATTAACTTGCTCTAAAAGCTATGTGCATCCAATTTATTCTGAAATGTATTAACTGTCCCTGCCTCCACTACCTCCTGTGCAATGCATTCCAAGCATTCACCATTCTCTGATTAAAAAAATATTTCCTAATATCTAATCTGGACTTCTATTAAGTCACCACAAATTCTTCTCTATTCTGGATACTGTAGGTCAGTTTTTCTGAGTCTTTCCTCTTAACTGTAACTCTGGAATCCCACTATAAACTTTGTCGCTCTTATTTGTATTCTTTCCAGCATGTTTTTATCCCCTCTATGATAAGGACTCCAACAGTACTCCAATCTAGGTCTAACTAATGCTTTATACAGTATGACAATCGCCTCCTTACTCCTATGTTTAATATTTATTTTTATCATACCTAACATTGCATTTGCCCTTTTCACTGCTCTCTGAACTTGCTCCCTCACCTTACCTGTATGATCTATTATAACCCCTAGGTCCCTTTCCTTTTCTATCCTTCTAATATTGTTTTCGCTCATTCTGTAATTATGTGGATGACTACATTTATCTACATTAAACTCCATTTGTCAGATTACAGACCATTCTCGAATTTTATCTAAATCCGACCTCAATATATCCACTTCTGTTTTAGATGAGACACTACTGCCTAGTTTTGTGTCATCAGCAAATTTTGCAATCATGGATCCCATATCAATGTCCAAATCATTTATATATCAAAATTGGCTAGAACATTTATCGCTTGTCTGTGGGCTCTGAAAAACTGCATCTCTGGAGCTTCACTTGCTCTGAGTTCCTCTTCCAATTTGGTAAAGACCAGGCAAGAATGTTTATCTGTTTGCACCATGGATGTGTTGCTGAAGTCTTGCATGGTATTTCATAAAAGTTCATTTTAAGGCAAACTGGTGTCCTGTCATCTTAAGGCAAAATAGTGCCCACTGTTGAAATATTTTCCAATTGAGACCATTCTCCCATGCCTGTAAGTAGAACTGGCAGCATTATGCCTGAGCTATATTTGCAGCTGTAGAAAGCTGTGATAATAGCTGATTTAGAAACAATTTGATATGTCCATACCTGTGTTTTCTGCCTCTATGTTTTAACTTTAAGATATAATTTGAGTTTATTAGCTGTTTTACAATAATGCAAATCTGTGACTACATAAATAACGTTATCAGAATGTTAACACTTCATTAGCCTTCTTAGCATACTATTTATGAATTCTGGGAATATGCTTCAAACTGCATGTTTATGTTTTATTGTCATAAATATTAAGTGTGCTTGGATTTATATGGCTGAATACTTCCATAACTTAGATTTTGTATGCCATTGTCTCCTGTGCCATTGTCTCTCATGCTATTGTCTCATTACAGTATAAATTATCTTCTTGTCTAGCTGATGTTCATTTATTATTCTTATATTTTTCAGCTTTTCATTTAGACTAAATCTGTTAGTTAACCTACACACACACTGACTAAATATTTAAACATTTGCAAAAAGTAACATTCAAAGGCAATAAAGTCAAATTTACACATTTTTCATACATGCTTTCCTTCCAAGATCAAGAACATGCACATATTTACACAAAAACAGAAGTAAAAGAAAATGGAAGCAAGGAAGATTATTCTCTTAAAGTATAATAACATGACAGTAACTAAAAACATATGACAACCACAATGTTATCATTTGCACATAGAGACAGACATAACTGTTAGATCTTTTTACCTATACCTTTCCTCCTCATAAAGATCACAATTACAACAACTGCAGCAATGACCACTATCCCAGCAACAACACCTCCGACAATAGCTCCCACATCTAAATCTGTGTCTTTCTGAGACCTTGGAGGTTCTGAAAGTAAATAATAATATCACAGACAAATTAAATCCCTATTTGCATAACTCAAGAGTCATTGGGGAGTACAGAAACAATATTAACAAAGACTAGAGTAAATGTTGGGATAAGGTTTAAATACATTTTTACAAAACAACAGAAAACATAAACTAGCTAAACAAACTGTGTAACAAAAAAAATAACTTGAACAATGCATTAGATCAAGAAAAGCTTTTAGGTTATTCATTCATGTGTGATAGAAGTGTTAACACAAGGGATCTCTCATTATCAACAGATCTTTATTTATACTTCCTGCTTTGCTTTATTTATTATCTGCTTGAGTCACACACTTAACTAAGCTTGTGTTAAATTTGCTGTTTTCATTTGTCCAGTATTTTTGTTTTCTTTTCTTGTTCACCTTAATGTCTCTATTCCCCAAGGCAGTGTATGTTGCACTATGTTATTATTTTACGCCTATCGGCACAGTGCATCCAATTTCGGCGTGTATTTTATGTAAAGGTCTGCTTTCTCCTGCATTTTTATAAGGGTTTGCTTCCCTGGGGTAACTTCCCTGGAGCGAACCCAGCACCTTTTGGTTGTGAGTGGTGTCACTTAATAACTAGCGCACACCATTTGATAAAGACCTGAATTGGTTGCATTGGAAGTCATTGCCGGCTATTATTCTTCTATAAATGTATTTCAACCTTCTGAGTCTTTTAATTCCCATAAAAATTACATGAATAAATTATTATTTTTGTTTACTGTTTTGTTGCCAGTTTGAAATCAAGACCGAGTAATGGACCCAGTTGTCAAATTACACTATTTTGTCTGTGTATATAACCATAATCATAGTCATCTATCTTTTTTTTGTTCTCTTTGGAATTTGAGGTTGTAATTGCTACTTGCAAGCAATTTATATTTTTGATTGCCTTCTACAGCTGTGCCAAAATGATTAAGTTTCCTAGATTTTTCCTTCTTTTGCTGTTAAGTTATTCTGTAAATCAACATTTTTACACGTTGCATCTGCTATCAATCTGTTTTTCCTTTCTGCTGTATCATATCTGCTTATTAATGAATTTACAAAATATTCCTCTATTTGCAAGCACTGACTTTATAGTTTAATCTTTTGTAGTGGCATTCTTTAATCATCCATGCTGATATATGAATCTAAATTGTGGTGATTGAGGGCAACTAGGAAAGATAGTGAACAAAAACAATTTAAATAACAGAATTGAAAGAGAGCACCATCTACCTAGAGTTATGAAAAGACATCTTCATCACCTATATGCCATATAAACAGGGCCATGGAGAAAGAAAAGTAAATATACTCTAAGATATTTGAAATGAAACAAATAATTACATAGAGAGATAAACCAGTATAAATACATTAAGTTAAGTTAAGAATAGATGAGCAGTGATGAAAATGATATATAGATAGACAATGTAAATTAAGACTGTGGTCTAGGCAGTAGGAAATAAACCTAATTATACATTAAGTAAAGAACAACACAGACTTGCAAAACACAATAACATGAAAACTAAGATAATGGATATAATAATTTATTAGATAAGCTTAATTATACTGTCCAAATAAATGAAACACTTCGTGGGGAGCAAAATAACTAACAAATGCATGTGGATATCATTACATGACACAACGGGCTGTATGACAGGAGTCTGAGAGTCATTGGACTTATAACAACAACAATTATTTCTTTCTTTTTGTATTGCATAGGTCTACTTAAAGTTAAAACAAAGGAACTAATTAATAAGCAGAAACACAAGAGTAAATTAAGACACATCATGTACGTACCCCCTTCGCTAATCTGAAAGTTGTAAACAAGTGATCCCCCTGTATTGTTAATGTAGAGCCTGTATTTCTGGAAGATAGTACCAGTTACAGTGTAGAACTTGAGTGACACATTGCCATTGGGAGGTCCCAGATTTATGTAGGTCAGATTGTAGGCTTCTCTATCTAAGGAACGGTTGTAATCCAAGTGCAGAGATGGTTCTGGGTAGCCAAACACAGGAATACTGATATCTATACTACCATTGATACGGCCCTTGTATTCTGTGTTTTGACTGACACTGTTTTGAAGCTGCTGTTGACCTTTTTATCAGAAAAAGTAAAGTTTAGATCTTGAGATTTAAAATAAAAAAGTTATTCACAATTTTAAAAAAAGAAACCCTAAAAAAACAAACAAAAACAGATTCATAGTTCACTGAATACACACAAGAAAATTAGGCTAAACCCACTGAACCATATGATTATGATATTTTTCTTCTTTTGTCCTACTGCTCTTCCATGCGGCATCGCAGAAAGGCGGGGTGTGTAGATCTTTTGTTTGGGTCAGGTGAGAAGCTTGTGTGGTTGTCAAGTGGAACCTCCAGAGTGTTTCAGATACACCTTCTATACATCTGCGACGATAGCGGCCCCTTGCATGAGGACCCGATACTTGCATGTGATAGGCTCTTGCTGCTGGTTGGTCCTAATGCATCTGAACCAAGTGGCCAAACCACTTGAATTGTTTGGCTTCAATGTAGGCATTTACTGTGTTCGTTCCAACCATCTGCTTCAACGTAGTGTTTTGGATACGGTCTTGGATAAACTTGCCAACTGCACTTTGCACACCGCGCATCTGACAGCTCTGAATTTTACTCTTGTGATGTTCCAATAAAGACGACGAGTGACACTGGTAACACATAGTAGGATTGAATAGCGTGTTGATCAACCTCATCTTTGTTGAAAGTTGCACTCCAGGATGTTTTAAAATCGATGCAAGCTGGTAGTGGAGATGTGCTATCTCTCTGTCCACTCTGCCATCATCAGTGAAAACACTTCTCAGGTACTTCTCTAACCTGTTGGATATTTTTGTGGTTGCTGTGGAAGCGTTTCTGCACTTGGTTTCGGGCTATTGGCAGGCAGAAGGTAAGGGAGATGAGTTGATGGTGTAGGTCATCCTCATTGCAATAGAAGATGCTTTGATCCTCAGTGAACATGAGTTCATTTCAGGTTTCATCTTGGGATTTGCTAACTGGGTAATTTTATTAATTAAAATGATGAAAAGTAGAGCGTAGGGAACATATCCCTGATGTACACCACTCTTCATCGAAAGCCAGTTAGTCAAACCGGCACCTGTTCACACAGCACCCTCGCTGTTAACATACAAAGCATGAATGTTATCAAGTAGCTGACCTTCAATACCATATTCCGCCATTACCTTCCATAGCTTACTCCTATTTACCCTGTCAAAGGCCTTTTCTTGGTCTATGAAGGCAACATTCAGTTCTTTATTGTATTCAATGGTTTTTTTGCTCAACTGCCGGAGCGTGAATACATACACCTTCTGCCTTTTCTGAAACTGGATTGTGATGCACTAAGCAACAGTTCCACCATTGCCCGAATTCTCTGATCGAGGATCCTAGCAAACATTTTTCCAACGTGGCTTAGAAGTGATATGCCTCTATATGAGCTGCATTCCGTTTTGTTTCCTCTGTATTTCCAAATAGGCACCACAATGGCTCTCTGCCAATCTCTAGGTACCATCCTTTTGAGCCACGCCTAATTAAATATATGTGTTAACCACCGGACATCAACCTCCTGGCAAACTTTAATGAAGTCCGCCGGTTTAATGTCCACCCCTGGGGCCTTGTAGTTAGGGCTTTGTCTAAGTGACTCTCTGACCTCTTGTTCTAATATTATTCTGTCATTTTGTGCAGTTTGGACCGGGTCTTGTACTTTCATTTGAATTTGCTCAGGTACTGAGCTGTAATCCTCCACGTTTCAGGGTTTAGAAGTTCTGAGAAAAAAGTCTTCCATCTTGCCTTTATCTGGTCAGCATCAAAGATTGGCAGCCTCTCTCTGTCATTTAAAATTGTGGAGGGATTGTAGTTCTCATCTCACAAACGAAAAGCATGAATCTTTTGGTAAGAATATCTAGGTGATATGAAACATAGCTCATTAAAATGAAGATCAATAGTCTCATATCAGTGTGTATACTGCTGGTATTCTGAAGTATGTTGTGGGTGGATTCTGTTCAGGTCTTCGTTAAGTAGGATGTGTTGATTTCTTAGCCAAATAATGGCAACCTCTTATTACTTCTTGTGAGTTGACTAATTCTGTCATTTAGATTAGGGATTGTCATATATCTGTAGACCACTTTGCCTGTGTTTCTCATGGCCTATCTGTTCATCTAGGATTCCTGTTCTTAGGAGTTGCCTGGCTGTTTGTAGAGTTGATGCCTATGTTGATATTCTTGTCTTGATCCTGTCTTTGCTAATAACTTAACTTCTTCATACTGGTTTAGAAAATTTTGCAGAGTCTGTATATAATCAGTTTCTTCTACTCAACTATATCTAAAAATAAATATATGCAAATCAATCTGTTCTTGAATGCATTAACCTAGCTTCCCCCCCCCCCCCCCCTATTTCCCCTGGAAATGCATTTCAAGCATTCACCATTCACTGACCTAAAAATATTTCCTGATTTCTTATCTGAAACTTGAAATAATTAATGTGTTACTAAGTCCTCTTGTTCTTTTAGCCAACTTGTAGCGTAAAAAGTGGATAACTAGATTTGTAGTTAAACGTAGAAGAGCTGAAATAAAGCATGGAAAAATATATAGGACGGGTAAAAAAAAAAATAACTATTTAAAATATTTGGACAAGCAAAACATAGCTCAGAAAATGAATAAAGCAGAAAAATAGACTTAAAAAACAAACAAACTTGCTCATAGGATCAAGACTGATAGCAAAAGCTTCTTTTCTTATGTTGATTGGCATCCTGTCAGTCTCGAGAGACAATAGACTTCACGCTAGAGAGGGGACAGTCAGTTGTTGCCCTTGCTTTCACAGAAAACGTTTGGAGTCTGCATCTTGATGCTTGTCTTTCCCTGCCTGCAGACCAACACACAAAGCTTTTCTCCAGCCAGGTCTATCGTTAGCAAGTTCCTCCCAGTTGCAGGTGTTCATATTCAACGCTTTCAGGTCACGCTTGCAAACACCTTTGTACCAGAGGAAGGTTCTACCTTTTTCACGCTTGCCCACGGTCAGCTCTATGCAAATGACATCTTTTGGTATTCACTCATCCTCTATTCTACACATATGACCAAGCCACCGCAAGCGGCACTGAAGAAGGATCGTAACTAAGCAGACAATCTTTGCATGGTCCAACACTTCGTTGTTATGCACTCTCTCTCTCCATGAAACTCCAAGTATGCGTCTCGGGCAGCGCATATGAAAAGCATTTAGCCTTTTTTCCTGTGAGGCATACATAGGCATATTTTGCTACCATAGAACAGGGTACTAATCACACATTATCTGTACACAGCAATGTTTGTGGAGATGGTCAGTATGTTGTTATTCCACCTTCTCTATCAGAGCCTGGCAAGTGCTGATGAGGTCATTCCTAAGCACTTCTGCAGCTCTGCGTCCAGTGAAAGGTTGGTGATGATAGATCCGAGTTAGTTGAAGTGATCTACTACCTCCAGAGTTTTATTGAATAAGACAATGTCTGGAGGATCTGCACTCTGAGACATCACTTTCGTCTTTTGTACCCTGATGGTGAGTCCAAACAGATCACAGGATTTAGCCAACCTATTAATAAGGATCAAGAAATACAACAGCCTCGAGAGATCAGTGATGGAAGGTATGGTGCCCGGTAAAAGAGGAAGGGGTAGACCAAGAAGACGATGGCACCAGGATATCCAGGAATGCTTGGGTATGACAGTGGCGGAGGCTTGAGTTTTGGCAAGGGAAGGAGTTTCTTTTAGACAGACTGTGATGGGAGTGATGTTCTATAAAGGACATGCTACATGATGATGATTAATGAGGATCTGTAATTCAGCTTTGGTGTGGGCAACCAGGGCAGCATAGTCTGCGAAGAACATATCCTGAATGACAGTCTCCCTTCTCTTACTTTTTGCTCGCAGTCTGATTACATTGAATAATCAATGATCTGACCTAGTATGCAGAAAGACCCCCTCTGTGGCAGTTCTAAAGGGGTGTCTAAGCACGATGGCAAAGAAAATGCTGAATAGAGCCGGAGCAAGGACACAAATTTGTTTAACACCGCTGCTAATGTTGAAGGCCTCAGATTTCTGACCGCCATGGAGCACTGTTCCTTTCATGTCCACATGAAAAGACCTAATCATGCTCAGTGGTTTAGGTGGCAGTTAACTTTAGACAATACTTTAAAAAGACCCTCTCTGTTTACCAGGCCGAATGTCTTGGTGAGGTTGATTAAGGCAAGAAATAGTGGCTTGTGTTGTTCTCAGCAATTGTCTCAGTGAAAAGACCATATCTATAGTGGACCTTTCTGTGCGAAAACCATACTGAGACTCCCCGGATACACCCTTCGACAAGCTTTTGCAGCCTGCTCAGGATGATGCAAGCATACACTTTGCCTACGGTGTTGATAAGCGATATTCCACTATAATTATTGCAGTCTACTCGGTCCCCCTTTTGTTTATAAAGGGTGATTATGTTGGTGTCTCTCATGTCCTGTGATACAGTCCCCCCCCCCCCCCCCCCCCCCATCATCCCAACACTGGCAGATATGTTCATGGTATTGAAGAAGTACATTTGATGATTTCTGCTGGAATGCTAATTCTTTACTGGATGCTGTTCCCACTGGCATGTCTTCTATATCTTTTTCCAACTCTTTTATACTCGGTTTATCGTCAAGTTCCCGCTATAACTGCAGAATCTCAATTTCGTTGAGAGCAGAGTCTGCCACTACGTAGTTACAGCTGTACAAGACTGACTAGTGTTCATCCTATCTCTTCATTTGCATATCTCTGTCCAGAATAATCTGCTAAATCTATACTTTGGCAGTCTACACAAAAGAAGACTGCTCCAAGATCCTAGAGCCTATAGATATTTTCAAATGTTAAATGGAAATATTGGGATTACAATCATTTAATATTAAAAAAGAAATGGTTTTTTAAAAACTGGATTGGTTGAAAGTGGATCAATGTCCAGGTCAAGATGGTATCCATCCAAAAATGCTATTCAAAATTAGAGACGAACTAGCAAAACCAATGGCTATATTACCTTCTCAATCACTTGCAAAAGGGATTGTTCCAAGAGATAGGAAAGATGCAGGAGTGATTCCCTTATTCAAAATAGGAAAGAAATCAGATCCAGCAAATTATAGACCGGTAAGTTCAATGAGCATAGTCTGTAAATTGTTAAAAAGAATAATCAAAGAAAACATTGTAATGCATCTCGACAGGTTTAATCTAATCAGAAATAGTTAGCATAGGTCTACATGAGGGAGATCGTGCATAACAAATCTATTGGAGGAGGTTACTAAAATGATAGATAAGGGGAAACCAGTGAATGTCATTTATCTAGATTTTGCAAAGGGTTTTGATAGAGTACCTTATCAAAGATTATTTAAATAGTTAAAATCACATGAAATTGGTGGGGAGGTTTGTAAATGGATTGGAAGTTGGTTAACAGGAAAAAGGAAGAGAGTGGGCATAAATCAGGAATACTCTGAGTGGTGTGCAGTAAAAAGTGGAGTGCCACAGGGCTCTGTTTTGGAACCAATATTGTTCTTGATATATAAAAACGATTTGGACATTGATTAAGGATCCATGATTGAAAAATTTGCACATGATACAAAACTATGCAGTGGTGTCTCATCTATAGCAGAGGTAGATATATTCAGGTCAGATTTAGATAAAATTCGAGACTGGCCTGTGAAATCGCAAATGGAGTTTAATATAGATAAATGTAGAGTCATCCACATGGGTAGATCCTTCTTCTTCTTCTTCTTCGTACGCTGTCAGATGTCAACTTGAATTTGTTCGAAGAAAGCAGCAGTCATCCTGAGACTGTCAACACTGCCATAGAGCTAGTCTAGTGTTGGCACTGGTGATGGCCACATGTGCTTTCTCTGGTCCTTGTATGTCTGCAATTTTGCAGCAGATGTTCAGCAGTCATTTTCCCTTTACCACAGGTGCATTCATCAGTAGCACCTATCTTCAATGGGTAGATCTAATATGGAACATAATTACAGAATGGGTGAGAACAATATTAGAATGATAAATAAGGAAAGTGACCTAGGTGTTATAATAGAAATTTCAGGAAAAATGAATGAGCAAGTCCAGGTAGCACTGAATAAGGCAAATGCAAATATTATGCAAATGCAAATATGATAAAGAGAAATTGATCTCAAAACTGAATACTGAGATATTGCACTTTTTACCTCACACCACTAAGAGTACTCCTATTGTATATCCATTTAGCAACTTTGACACCTATTACATGTGATTTTCAACTTCCTGAACAATCTTTGATGAGGTACTCTATCAAAGGCCTTTGCAAAAGCTAGAAAAATAACATCCACTGGCTACCCATACATCTATCATTTTGGTAATCTTCTCCATGAATTCTAATGGATCTGTTAAGCAGAATCTCCCCTTAGTAAATCCATGTTGACTATTCCTGATTAGATTCAATTTGTCCAAGTGCATAACAAAGTTTTCTTTGATTATTGTAGACTATGCTTGTTAAACTTCCGGTGTATAATTTGCTGGATCTGATTGTTTGCCCTTTTTTGAACAAGGTGACTATTCCTGCATCTGATTTTAATAAATTTGCCATTGATTAAGAATTTAATATAGCCAATTTTGTTGTTAACTGGTCTCTAATTTCAAACAGCTTTTGAATTTAAAAAATTTGAATTAATACAATCTTGACCTAGACATTTATCCACTTTCAACCCCTCTAATTGTTTAAAAAATATTTCCTCCATAATGCATACTGATTTTAATCCCTCTGTATCCATGTAAATTTTAGAAATATCTATATGCTCTGAGTTTTTGGAGCAGTTTTCTTTTGTGTAGACTGCCAAAGTATAGATTGAGTAGATTAGCAGCATCCCTATTCTCAATTAAGATTTTTCCTGTGCTATCTCTGAGACAGCCTACTTTGCCTGCCTTATCATTGCCAGGAATGTTTGAGTGTCCAAGGATCTACTGTATAACTATTTTGATCTCTTATGAGTAGTGACAATATTGTAGGATTCTATGATTATTTGGATAAGTTAATATTTACACATGAGCAGCTTCTACTAAAGATTGAAGAGCGGATATGAAGTCTGTAAAAATAGCAATGGTTTTGGTCTTTACAGGAGAGGCATCTAAAACAATATTTAGGGGAAAAGCATTTAAACAATCTTCAGATAATATAATAGAACTCCTAGTGCAGTGATTTCAACTTCACAGTTGGAGCAGACCTTCCTGCAAGCATCAGACAGTTCATCAAAACATCTGCCTGGGTACTATACATAGACATTGTTGTGTGTTTTGATGATGGTTTTGAATGCAAATCCGTCAGTATATACATATATCCATTCATTGGATAGACATCAATAGTTCTTTGAGATGTCCATATGAGAATAACTGGAGTTTAATATTCTGTTGTATCATCTATTAATTATGTGAATATTTGTGGTGTTTATAAAACATATATAGTGATACTTATTTTACTACTCTCTGTAACTTATTCCTGTAATGTGATACCTATCTTTGATTTCACTGACATGATGGAATACAACCTTTTATTTAATTTGTTTTGTTTGCTAATTTTCAGCAAGTTATCTGTTGAGATGATCTTATTTCACTCTGCTATTGTGTTTGTTTATAAGCTTCCATAACAGCTTTATCCATGCACTTCCAAAGGGATTCCATATCTGTGTGGATTTCACAAGCCGAAATCGGTGTTCATTTTCTTGCCTCACTAATAAAGTGTCAAGCAATGTTCTGCAACTTAACCAAAGATTCTAAGTTTGATTTAGGAGAAGTTGTTAAGAGATTAGGAGAGCACTATTATATTCTATTGCTGAGCATAGGCCTACATAACCAAGGTACAAATTATTTAAAGTAGCCATGATGTCTCAGTTTGTTGCTACTTTATTCTTCACATTCTGTATGAGATGTTTGAGATGGTGTTAATCAAGTGTGATTCAAAGATATGATGGATGTTCCTCTCTAATCAACAATGGTAGTGGAAACACAGTGAAGTAAGGATATACCTGAAATTCTGGTGGCAAAAGATGAAATGACACTGATGTGACTGTCCTAGAAAATCAACAGCAGCAAACTTTGCTAAAAAACCATTTAATAAGTTAAATGGGCTGATCTCAACTGACTACTGACTGGAAATGTTAAAGAACTATGAAAAAAGAATGCAACTAAAATTTAAATATTAAATGTTAAGGAATTTAATGAAAAGTCCATGAAGATGACAGAATTTATGAAATAAACTAAAGATTGCAATTCTAGGGCTAGCAAATAAAAGAAAAATGGACAGAACTTCAAAGAGATCCATGGACATTATGTTTTAGTGTAGAGAAGTTTAGAGACAAAAAGGAAAAAAGTCAAATAGTAATGTAGGTTTCCTTGTACATCAAGAGAGAGAAAAGTTCATTGTAGAATTAGAATATACCAGTAATGCACCTACAAACAAGTGAAAGTGGAAAGACAACAACAATAATCTAGGTCTCTTTATGCAATGACATCAATGTGGAAGGTCAGATCAGGTCAGGTCATCCCGTAACTGGTGAGGTCATTGGGACACACATGAAGACATCCACACAACCCCTCTGCCACCCCTCTCTGTCAGCAACCGCTGCCTGTGCCTCTTCTGGCCGGAGATTGGTCCATTCTTTTATGTTGTCTTCTCACCTCTTTTAGGGACGGCCTCTTCATTGTCTGCCTTGCACCTTTCCGTAGAGGATCTTATTTGCAAGACCATTTGATCTCGATATTTTCTCGTACCAAGCAAGTTTCCTTCTTTTGACAGTTGCCAATAGGTCTTCAAAAGACCCTATTACTGTTGTAATTCTTTCTCGAATTTCCTAATTTGTAAGACGATCTTTGTACATGACGTTTAAAAGTCTTCGGAAACATCTCATCTCCAAGGCCGGTATCCTTCATTGAAGGTCAGCTGAAACTGTACATGTCTCACAAGCATAGAGGACTATTGACAGGACCTGTGTATGCATTAATCTGATTTTCATGCATAGTGCTAACCGTTTATCTTGCCAGATTTTGCTAAGCCATGCAAGCGCCGCTATTGTCTGTGCTATTCTGGCCAACACCTCACATTTTGATCCTTCATCACTGACAATCGACCCCAGATATTTAAAACGGTCAACCACTTTGATTTCCTGACCATTAGCTTTTATCCTGCTGTTGAAGCCCTCAGTGTTGTTGGTCATTAATTTTGTCTTTCCAACTGTTATCTCCATACCATAGTCAAGAGCTGTTTCATCAAGCCTTCTGACCCATTCCTGAAGTTCTGCTTCTGAACCCGCCAACCAATCGATATCATCTGCAAAACGAAGGTTGGTTATCGTTCAGCCCCTTATCTTGACAGTACCAACGTGATCTCCAAGTGCCTCACTCATAATTCCCTCAGGAATATATTGAAAAGAGTTGGAGAAAGTGTACAACCCTGTCTCATACCAACTGATTTGCGAAACCAGTCCACTCGTCTCCCAATCACAAGAACTGCGCTGGACGCCTTGTCATACAGGTGTTGAAGGACCTTTAAAATATTTCCGTTGTCAGTAGCAAACATGTTGGGGTTAAACAAACTGTCTAGACGCTGGACATGGCATAACCCAAACAATGAAGTGCACAGCCAAATTGACTATATACTGGTCCAGAGGATGTTTAGATCTAGCATCAACACTGACAAAACGAGAAGTTTTCCTGGAGAGGATATAGGAAGCGACCACGATCTTGTTATGATCATTATGTGTCTGTGACTGAAGGGAGTCACAAAGAAAGATGTGACAAGACTAAAGTTTGACCTGGACAAACTAAAAGACCCAACAATCATTGACGTGTTCCAATCAAGGGTAGGAGGGAGATTTCCTTCCCTGTTGGCTCTCAGAGAGGGACTGAATACCAATACTGTAACAGAGTCTCTTAACGCAGCTCTCATAGATACAGCAACAGAGATCCTGGGATGCCACCAAACAAAAAAAGAAGCCATGGGTGACAAAAGAAATTCTAGACCTTTGTGATAGAAGGTCACTGAAAAACCAAAATCATTCACCTGATGAGGTCGGCAGATATAAAGAAGTCAAGACAGCGATACCAAAAAAAATGAGAGAGGCGAAAGAAGTGTGGATATGTGAGCAATGTACAAACATCAAAGAGAGATTAAACAGAAATGATGCTAAAGGAGTATACACGGTGGTCAAAGAACTGGTAACACCAAGACAAGGCAGGAACTTTATGATCCAGGATAAAAGTGGCAAGTGCCTTATTGAGGAAAATGATGTACTGGCACAATGGACAGCGTACTGTTCCGAGTTATACAATTATGAGGGACGGAACGAACCTGAGAAGACAATCCCTCCAACACCAAAAACTATAGAGAATAACCAACTGATAACGAAGGAAGAGGTAACTGCAGCGGTAAAGACATTGAGAAGAGGGAAGCCGGCATGTGTGGACAATATACCAGCAGAGCTCTTACAGGCAGCTGGGGAGGTAGTGGTGGAAGGCCTGACACACATCTGCAACAAAATATGGGCGACAGGAAACTGGCTGGACTTATGGACAAAATCAATGGTTATACCGTTACAAAAGTCTGGAAACCTAAAGCTGTGCCAAAATTACAGAACAATAAACCTCATCAGCCACCCTATCAAGGTCATGCTTAGATTAATCCTCGACCGATTGAAACCCCAAGCAGAGAACATAATTGTTGAGGAGCAAGCAGGGTTCAGACAGGGAAGAAGCACTACAGAACAGATATTTAATTTAAGGCTGATAAGCGAGAAATATCTAGAGCAGCAGCAAAAATGTGGAAGACAGGTAGAGATTTCTTTCAGCATCATTAATATGTTGTCAATATGGACTAGCAGGAACGAGCCTTTGAGAGAACAAATAAAGAGCAGCCAGCAAGCTACAGAAACAATCAGCATCCTCACCCTTCATCATTTGCTGAAAGAGACTGAACACTTAATCTCTCCAGAGTACAATGATGTAGATGTGATGAGAGAGACTGAGCACTTATTATCTCCCCTAGAGTACAATGATGTAGATGTGATGAGAAAGACTGAGCACTTATTATCTCCCCTAGAGTACAATGATGTAGATGTGATGAGAAAGACTGAGCACTTATTATCTGTCCCAGAGTAAAATGATGTAGATTCTTGGAAAGAGTAAAATAGAACACTATAAGTATACTCAAAACATTGTACAAAATATTGACTCGAAACATAACTTACACTTGACATAAACATCCACTGTTTTGCTTGTTACAGTTTGACCATTCTTAGCCTGACAAGTATACACCCCAGTATCCTTACATTTTGTCATGGTCTTGTTGAACATCAGCCTGAGATTTAACTTTTCTGTGGCATTAATGAAGTCCGCAAGTTGTAGTTCATTCTTTTGTAGAGACAGGCTTGGACTAGGGTTACCTTCAGCTACACAAGAAAACCTCACATCAGAATCCTTGTCTATAATTATTTGTGCTTGGCTCTCATTGACGTTAAATGAAAGAACTGTTGGAGCAACTGTAAAAGAAAGAAGTGAACAAGTTAGTCATATGTTAACTAACCATGAGACCAAACCACTGAACCCAAATTACAGAACTTATACTGCAAGACTTAAATAAATAGTCTGTATACACACCTCAACAGTCAGAGTGATTAACACGTTATGGACAAATTTTGATTATTTATCCAAACATTACATGTCTGAAATCACATAAAACATTTCATGGCTGAACTCACATAAAACATTACATGACTGAACTCACATAAAACATTACATGTCTGAACTCACATAAGACATTACATGTCTGAACTCACATAAAACATTACATGTCTGAACTCACATAATACATTACATGTCTAAACTCACATAAAACAGGACATGTCTGAACTCACATAAAAAATTACATGACTTAACTCACATAAAACATCCAGTTTTGTTACAGTCCTGTTGTTCTTGTAGCATGGAGATCTGTGAATGCCAGAACAGGAACATTCAGTGGGATTCATATTTTTGGACACATTCGCATCTACAAAAACCATATTTCCCATAACTGTCGTGTTTTCTTGTTTGCCACATTTCACAGTCAAATTTGACACTGCTGGGTAACCTCCCTCTACTCTACACCTAATCCTGTTTATCCCTTCTTGAACTGCCAGCTGATTATCAGTACCAGTAACAAGTGTGTTACTGTCTGGATACTTGTCAATAATGGGTGCAGCTGTGGGTGGTTCTGCATAAAATATAAAACATTTGATAGACCTTTATTTTTAGATTGGAAAAGCGAGCAAATACAAATGAACTGTGTAACAGGTACAAACTTTTTTAGATAAGGTCAAAGGTCTTCACATTTTACCAGATAAATGAGTGGCAGACAATCAGATGGACAACATTTTTATTGCCACACACTTATTAACTTAAGGAGTATCATGAGGCAGTGTATGTTCACACACAATGATGGGCATTTTAGATAGAGCAGATGGATCAGACTATCTAGATAGCAAAATAATAAATATCAACCTTAGGTTACAGGTGATGTGTGCGGATATGGGAATGTAATTTATTGATGTTAAAGTACACAAAAGTAAAATGTTAGATAGGGGAGGTTTACATCTAAATGAGATAGGACAGCATGTTGTAGCAAAGTATATGTTCAATCATTGTGTTAGAAATTTAAACTAGTAAGGCCTATGAAGTATGAGACTAAAGATAGGCCTACAATAGGGTACTATAGAGGATGTAGTCAAAGGGGCGAGTTGGTGTCAGGGAAGTGTGAAATACATAGTGGAAAAGCAAACACTAAAATGATAAAGCAGAATCAAAAAGAGCAAAACCAACAACATTACAAACTAAAATGTTTTTATGCAAATGTGAGAAGCATAGTAAATAAAAGAGAAGAATTGGAACTGTATGTAGAAGAAGAAAAACCAGATATAATAGGATTAACAGAATCATGGACATATGAGGAGATTGCAGATAGTGAACTTGAAATTGAGGGATATACAATGTTAAGGAAAGATAGGATAGTTGGAGACAAGACTAAGGGAGTTGGCGTTTTATTATACTGTATAAATTCTGTTAATATAACGATCAAAGATTATTTATCATGTGGTAACAAAAATGAAAGTGTATGGGGAGAAATAGAAAGTGGGGGTGAAAAAACAGTGATTGGAGTGTGCTATAGATGTCCATCAAGTCAAAAAGAGGAAGATAAGGAGCTGATTAGTAGCAATGCAAAGGCAAGTGAAGGGAAATTATTATTAATGGGAGATTTCAACTATCCAAAAATAAAATGGGATATGGCAGAAGCACTTGTAGAGTCAAAACCTTTTGTTAAGTGCATAACTGACAATTTTTTAATTCTTCTTCTTCTTCTTCTTCTTCTTCTTCTTCTTCTTCGTACGCAGTCAGACAGTAACCATTATTTTTTCGAAAAAAGCGGCGGTCATCCTGAGGCTGTCGACACTGCCATAGAGCTTGTCTTGTGGTTCCACTGGTGATGGCCACATCTGCTCACTCTGATTCTCGTATGTCGGGCAGTTCTGCAGCAGATGTTCAGCGGTCATTTTCCCGGGACCACATGGGCATTCGTCGGTTCCACATATCTTCAATTTGTTGAATAGGTGGTACCTCAGTCTATTGT
The DNA here is from genome assembly GCA_036924085.1 of Ariolimax columbianus. Taxonomy (NCBI): domain Eukaryota; kingdom Metazoa; phylum Mollusca; class Gastropoda; order Stylommatophora; family Arionidae; genus Ariolimax; species Ariolimax columbianus. The sequence continues at coordinate 7,865,757 of JAVGWX010000019.1, read as the reverse complement.
GGCCAGTGCGAAGTCTGAAGACCACGACCTGCTCTCTTCTGTTCAACTGGTAATAGGCATCGTTTTTGGTGTAACCAGTATGTTCGTTTTCCCATTTGGTCATGTATCTGGCTTTAATAAGCCGTTTTGACTCTTCATACGTCATACTAGTATCTGTTTGTGGTAGTCTTGCACCTTCTTTTGCCAGTCTGTCTGCCTCCTCGTTGCCTTGGATGTTGCAGTGTGATGGGACCCACTGTACCACTACCCTTTTTGGTGCGGACTGCTGGCATAGTTGACAGAGTACTGCTCTTAAGTCATTAAGCTCAGTGTTTTTCTGGCTTTTTAGTGCTGTGACTACGGCCAGAGAACATGTACGCAGGACTGTATGGCTTTCATTTTCTTTATGTGTCACAATTTTTTAATTCAACATGTAGAAGCAGCCACCAGAGGCAAAAACATACTCGACTTAGTTTTTACTACAGAGGAAAATATGATTGAAAACGTTACCGTTGGGGAACTGTTTGGCTCAAGTGAGCATCAAATCATCCGTTGGGATCTTATTGCAGGGAAAGAAGTAAACATAAACACGCGAAAATACAATTACTCTAAAGCAGATGTTAAGAGGATGAAAGAGGCAGCGAACCCCATAATCTGGAAAGATATTGTCGTAGGAACAGATGTTGAACAGGAGTGGGAAAGTTTTAAAACAGTTCTAGAAACGCTAAAAGAGGAATGTGTTCCATGTAGGGAGGTAAACATCAAGCGTAAAAGTGGATAACTAGATTTGTAGTGAAATGTAGAAGAGCAAAATATAAAGCATGGAAAAAATATATAGAAGCAGGTAAATCAAAAGAAACATATGTAAAATATTTGGACAAGCAGAACATATCTCAGAAAGCGAATAAAACAGCAAAAATAGACTTAGAAAAAAAACTTGCTCAGAGGATCAAGACTGACAGTAAAAGCTTCTTCTCTTATGTTAGAAATAAACAAAGAACGAAAGACAAAGAAGGCCCTCTCATAGACAGTACAGGGAAAATAGGGAGGCATCAAATCTGCTCAATCAGTACTTTGGCACAGTCTACACAAAAGAGGACTGCTTAAAGATCCCAGAGCCTACAGATATTTTTCAAAGAGACATGGATACAGCAGGATTAAGATCAATCTGTATTACAGAGGAAATGGTTTTTAAAAAATTGGAGGGGTTGAAAGTGAATAAATGTCCAGGTCAAGATGGTATTCATCCAAAATTGCTGTATGAAATTAGAGACCAACTAGCAAAACCATTGGCTATATTATGTTCCCAATCACTTACAAAAGGGATTGTTCCACGGGATTGGAAAGATGCAGGAGTGATCCCTTTATTCAAAAAAGGCAAAAAATCAGATCCAGCAAATTATAGACCGGTGAGTTTAACGAGCATAGTCTGTAAATTGTTTGAGTCAATAATCAAAGAAAACATTGTAATGCATTTAGACAAATTTAATCTAATTACAAATAGTCAGCATGGGTTTACTAGAGGGAGATCATGCTTAACAAATCTATTAGAATTCATGGAGGAGGTTACTAAAATCATAGATAAAGGGGAGCCAGTGGATGTTATTTATCTAGACTTTGCAAAGGCCTTTGATAGAGTACCTCATCAAAAATTATTTAGAAAGTTAAAATCACATGGAATAGGTGGGGAAGTTGCCAAATGGTTTGAAAATTGGTTAACGGGAAGAAGGCAAAGGGTGGGCATAAATAAGGAGTAATCTGAGTGGTGGGAAGTGAAAAGTGGTGTGCCACAGGGCTCGGTTTTGGGACCAATTTTGTTCTTGATATATATAAATGATTTGGACATTGATATGAGATCCATGATTGCAAAATATGCTGATGACACAAAACTATGCAGTAGTGTCTCATCTAAAGCAGAAGTGGATATATTGAGGTCGGATTTAGATAAAATTCGAGAATGGTCTGTAAGCTGGCAAATGGAGTTTAATGTAGATAAATGTACAGTCATCCACATGGGTAGATCCAATATGGAACATAATTACAGAATGGGAGAAAACAATATTAGAAAGATAGATAAGGAAAAGGACCTAGGGGTTATAATAGATCATACAGGAAAGGTGATTGAGCAAGTTAAGGTAGCAGTGAAAAAGGCAAATGCAATATTAGGTATAATAAAAAGAAATATTAAATATAGGAGCAAGGAAGTGATCGTCAAACTGTATAAAGCTCTAGTTAGACCTAGATTGGAGTACTGTGTACAAGTGTGGAGTCCTTATCATAGAGGGGACATAAACATGCTAGAATGAATACAAAAAAGAGCGACAAAGATGATAGTGGGATTCCAGAATTACAGTTATGAGGAACGACTCAGAAAAACCAGCCTACAGTGCTTCGAAGAGAGAAGAGTTCGTGGTGACTTAATACAGGTTTATAAGATGATCAGAGGAATCGATAAATTAGACTATAACAAGTTTTTTAAAATACAGCCACCTACAATAACACGAGGGCATAGCTACAAGCTGACTAAAGAGAGGTCCAGGTTAGATATTAGGAAATATTTTTTTAGTCAGAGAGTGGTGACTGCTTGGAATGCATTGCCAGGGGAGGTAGTGGAGGCAGGGACAGTTTATGCATTTAAGAATAAACTGGATGCGCATAGATTTTAGAGCAAGGTGATGTAAATGTAACTGGTTGTATACAGACTCTGCAGGGTCTTCTAAACCAGTATAAAGACGTTAAGTTAAGTTAAGTTAAGTTAAGTTACGTCTATCTGTCCATACATTCAACGACTACGTGGCAACAGCCTCATGTCTGACATATCAGGATACAATATGTCTCATCTAGGGTATTGTTGTTTTTCTATCATTTCAACTTATACAAAACAACACCAAGATTCTAATAATTCACATTCAATGAAAATAAAGATATTATTTTAAATGTTCATAGATATCTCTTTAGTGTTTTTGGATCTTCGGACATTAGTAGATATCACTGCTGAATGTACTAGACTTGGAAAAATGGTGAGTCTTCACTCTCTATTTATATTTTAAAGTTGGTTAATGAATATGTTTATGCAAATATTTTATATTGCATTATTTTTCCAGAGTGGTTCACCTAGGTCTTTGTGTATGGCAGGAGAAGAATAGCACCACTGCCCAACAGAGAACATGTCGTACAAGGAGACTAACTGTGTGACATGGCATAACACAGGCCATGGTTAAGTGGTTTGTTTAGAGCAGCACAGATAGCACCTAACAGGCTGCGGGTCTGTTTTCCTCTAGTGTTTGAGTCTATTAAGATGGACTCACACATCGATTAACCATCCTCCGCGGCTTTTGTTCCAATAAAGCGGAGTAATAAGCTGCTCGAGCCTAGTCCACTAAGAAGGAAATCCTCCTCCCAGGAACATCCAGCTCATACCAGAGCTGGAACCTGCACAGGGACATCTGCCTCTGTAGAAGTCCAGGTCAACTAAGAATATTTTATCAGCAATCTGATGTTACAGCTACAAATACAATTCGCATGATAGAGAGAAGGAAGCAATATTATAATATTTACCATACATTCTTCTCTCCCTCTCCTCTATGTGTGTGTATATATATGTGTTTATACCTACATACATATATATATATATATATATATATATATATATATATATGTATATATATAAATACATATATATATTAATAATTAACAATTTAACATCCGATTTTGAACAAATTCAGCTAAATTTACGTATTACGAATCCATTTCAGTAGGCCAATCAACAAGGAATACTAGTGTCAAGTTTTGTGGCAGTTGAGGTACACACTCCATTGCAAATAGCCAGCATTGCAGGACAGCGGAGAGTGTAAGTTCTATCATACAACAAAACTTGCCCATGCACTGCTGTTTGTGCAGTATTTTCTTGCTAAGAGCCACATTCCATAGGTTCGCCAACCATCAAGTTCGCTAGATCTCACTCTATACTACTTTTTTTCTCTTTCTGAAGATTAATACCCTTGAACAGAAAAATATTAAAGGAAGGCGAGCAGATACAAAAAGAATGCGACAGGGCAGCTGTACACTATTTCAGAAGATGACTTTCAAAAATGCTTCGAGCAGTGGAAACAGTACTGGGCTAAATGTGTGGCTTGGAGGAGAACTACTTCAAATGGAGCTTAAAAATATATAACTCTTGCATTATTTTATCCAATCCTGACACTTTTTTCTCTCTCTCTCTCTCTCTCTCCGTCTTCCCACCCCCTCCACAATAACACATAGATATATATATATATATATATATATATATATATATATATATATATAGAGAGAGAGAGAGAGAGAGAGAGAGAGAGAGAGAGAGAGAAAGAGAGAGAGAGAGAGAGAGAGAAGCAATTGTAATATTTGTACACATGTCTCTCTGTTCAACGTTGTTGGTAAAGTTTTCCCAGTCATCTATTTACAGCTATAAATATTATGTGTGTATCAAGAGTTGTAGTGTGGATTCCGGTGCGGAGGATCAGCATTATCTTTTCTCTTCTGTAACTACAGGAAAAATCACGAGAGCAGAATAAGCCCTTTGACATTGCCTTCATTGATCTGACAAAGGCAATTGAATCGGTTAGCAGATATGGGCTCTTAAAAATCCGTTTTAAAATATGCTGCCTAACAAATTGCTACAGTTAAGAATATTGTTCGATGAGGCCAGGAAAGGAACAGTTCAATTCGATGGTCTGAAGAAAATCTCACCGTATCAAACAATCGGATGCAGCAGGCCCTAACATTGCTGGAGGAGTGGGCGAAATCATGGCTGGTCAAAATAAAAAAGACAAAACAACATTTACAATATTTTCCCTTTCAAATAAACCACAGAACACCAAAATAAGTTTAATTGGCAAATATCTGCGGCTGAACGACAACCCAAACTACTTGGGCATCACATTTGATCGGCACATGACATGGAAAACTCATATCGAGAGAAACCGAATGAGAGCAAGACAAAGAATGGCAATCATGAGAAAACTTGCTGGCACAAGCTGGAGATCAGATGAAACAATACTGAAGAAACTGTACACTGGAAGAGTGAGACCAGTTCTCAAGTATAGCATTGTGGCATGGGCAACAGCAGCAAAGGCAAACTTTGACAAAATCAACAAACTTCAAAACCAAGCCATGAGAGTTATAACAGGAGGCATGAACTCAACGCCAATTGTAGAACTTGAAAAGCTTACAAATCGGCAATCCATTACCGATAGAAGAGACAGCAGAGCCCAGCAGCAAGCAGAGAAACTAAGAAGACTGACATACCATCCAATGCACCAGAGACTAAATGGATTTGGAAAAGGGAGACTAAGGCGGAGAAACTTTGTAGAAATAGCCAAAGCAAAGATGAGCAAAGACCCTATGAACACCAAATCAACATCAAAGCCCTTCCCTACTGTACGCAAACCCACCTGGAAGCAGCATATCTTTCCAGAAGTGGTAGAAAATTTACCAGGTATCGGAAACAAGAACAGCCAGACTGGAGGACCAAAAACAGCACATGTGGCCATCACCAGTGCCAACACTAGACAAGCTCTATGGCAGTGTCGATAGCCTCACGATGACTCCTGCTTTCTACGATCAACTTCAAGTTGATGTCTGACAGCGTACGAAGAAGAAGAAGAAGAATTCGATGGTAGTTTATCATGGCACAATCATTTAGTATTCACAGTAGCGTTAAACAAGATTGCATCTTCGCCCCTACACAATTCTGAATCTTCTTTACTCTATTACTGAAGCATGCATATTATAATACAAATGAATAAATCTGCCTTCACACTAGGTCGGATGATTGACTGTTTAACTTTGTGAGACTCAAAGTCAAAACAGAGATCTGAAAGGTCACTGTCATGGACTTGCTATTCACCATCTTCTACCCGTGTCCCACGCATGTAAACTCTCCTTAGGTTGTAAAGACCAGGATGATTTGATCATGTTGACCACATGGAAGATGGTGGCATTTCCAAAGATATTCTCTATGGTATATATATATATATATATATAAATGAAGGTACCAACATCGGTGAACTCTTAAACGAACTTCTTATTGCTGACTATCAAGCAGTCATAGAAGCTTCAGAAATACAATTGCAAAAACAAATTGACAAACTAAATACAGCATGCACAGAATACAGCAACAAAATCAAAGTAGAAAAATCTGAAGTCATGAAAATATCTAAAATAGTCAATCATCAACATCTTCCTTGAAAAGCAGCAAATCAAACAGCAGAAGATTTAACATACTTAGGGAGCACATTATCAGCAGATTTAAGAATTACACCAAAAGTTCAACAAAGATACAATAAGACAAATCAGGTCATTAGACAATTAACTCCAATACTTAATTGCAAGCCCGTGACAAAAACTACCAAAAGTGCTTCATACAACACAATTTTTTGTACCAACACTGTGCTCTAAATGTCAAAACTGGACACTGACATCAAATGAAAAACGCTACAACGTACGAACAGAAATGAAATACCTGCAAAAAATATTGGGTGTAACAAGGAGAGACATGATCAGAAATGATGACATCAGGAGACTAGTAAGAACAATACCAGTATTAGACTACATCAAAAGACAGCAACTAAAATGGTTTGGACATGTAACACGACTACCACTTCACAGCACCCCCCAACAATGTTATTTAGATACAATGGATTCAAAGCTAAAGACTGACCACGAATTATCTGAGGTGGTGAATGCCACTGTGCATGAGGCACACAATCGGGCTCGTTCTAGAGATAACTTCACAATCTGATGCTGAAACGCATTACAGGATAAGCGAAAAGAAGTGGTGTCTGCTTGGAATGCATTGCCAGGGGAGGTAGTGGAGGCAGGGACAGTTAATGCATTTAAGAATAAACTGGATGCGCATAACTTTTAGAGCAAGGTGATGTAAATGTAACTAGTTATATACAGACTCTGCAGGGTCTTCTAAACCAGTATAAAGACGTTAAGTCAAGTTAAGTTAAGAAATATTCGCTATTGTTATTTGGCAGATGGTAAAAGAACACTTGACTGATGACAGCTGAAAGATGTGTGTACGTAGAACACGAAGGCACTGGACATGGGTCTGACATCCTTGGAAGAGAAAGCTGCAAACTAATACAAGTTGAGATGCACCCCCAACATCTATATAAGACCAAGCGAAAGGAAGAAAATGTAACACACAGAAGTGAATAGGAAAAAAAAAATCTCAGTAAATAATTTCCACTCCAAAGTCACATCATCCTACACAATCAGTCATGACTGAAAGGGGCTACAAATAATACTAGTTAGACTTTAATTAAAAGTATAGAGCAATAATAAATGAAATGGTTAGAAGATTTGAACATCTGGTCTGAGTGAAATCTGGCCTATATTAAACACCATATGTTAGATCATCGGAAAGGATACCTAGAGAAAGCTAGAACAATGATGTTATTGATGTGTTATTCATGAAAAAGGACAGCTAGAGAAATCTAGAACAATGATGTTATTGATATGTTATTCATGAAAAAGGACACCTAGAGAAATCTAGAAAAATGATGTTATTGATGTGTTATTCGTGGGAAAAAATACCTAGAGTAAGATAGAACAATGAGGTAAATGATGCATTTTTCAAACCCCACAAAATGTATAGTATGCCCCTCAATTCTTTCACTATTTCATCAACAACAAAGAAGACAAAAATTAGATGTGGCCAATAAAAAAATTCAATGTTAAAGCTCAATTTCTGAACAAATAAAAGGTCATATTTATATCTTATTAGTACAAATATTCAGTTTTCTGAAACATTTACATACAAAGACAATGTGTTAGTTAAATGATATTCTAGTAACATACCTGTAACTTCTAACATTGTCTCGCTTGCTGCCCACACCTGGGGGTATTCTGAATTACTTCCATTACACTGTACTGAAAGTCGTCCACCACTTGTAACATTGTAGATCAGAAATGCTGAGCTGAATGTATTTGATGGCACCAGTGTTCCATTAATGTAGAACACATAATTTACCCCTGGACTGACATCATTCACAGGGACAGAACAGGTAACATTCACTGTGACAAGCTGGGTTCTGTCACACAAATCAATGGAATTAGTCTCCAAATTGTTGTATATCACTTTCACTGAAACACCGTCAGGACCATCTGTTTTTAATAGAAAGCATCACTAATGTCAGTGTTGTATTGTTGAGGAATTAAGTCAGATATGGCATACACAACTTTTGTAATTCAGAACAATAATCGTTCAGAGAAACAAAATCTCTTTTTTTTCCAAGTCGTCTTGTCACCTACGACAGAGCGCATTGTACTGATTTTTTGCATCTTATGGCTCAGTGTATTCAACTTCAGCACATAATTTTTTTTATTGTTTCTGCTCTGTTCAATCTCACAAAACACACTGACAAAATACAAGTAAACCATTTGTACATCCTTCACACATAAGTGTTTAGATCTGTGAAACTCTTTAATACCTAACAAGTGTTCTTCCTCCAACTGGTTAATTAATGGCTATGGTAACTAAATGTTCCCTGATCCACAGTCGTTTTACAACCTTTCTACTGAGTCATTCATTTGTAGCTCTACTAGCGGTTTTATAATGCATAATAGTTTTCTATCAACTTATGTCATTAATGGCGTGTGGAGTTTATGTCATCTGTCGTCGGTCAATGTTAGCCCATATTGCTGCACATTCACTCTAATGTCTTCTATCAACCTGTCTTGTGGCCACCCCCTTGACCTGCAGCCAGATCTACCAGCGTTGTAAGCCATCTGTGGAAGGTGATGAGGGAGCATTCTCATGAGATGACCGAACCAACATATTTTGCTACTGGAAATGTACTCTGCACAAGACAAAGTGCCAACCATACCAGGAGTTAATACGCATTTGCTGTGGAGCACAACATATTTCATTTTTAACTTTTACCTTTGTTTTTCTATATTTGATTATTTCATCTTGTTTCAATCTTTATATGCCCTTCCTTCTGACTGATTAAGATTTGTTTATTCCTCATTTTAAAGGTATCACTCCACTTCTCCAACTGTTTGTCCATTGTCTACATCAAGGGGATCCTATTCCATCGTCTCTTTTTCTCATGCCTAGTGCCCATCACAGAAACAGCCAAAGACTTCAACCAGATGCTAGCTGTGCTTCATAAAGTAGGGTGAAAAATGGGTCTTGAGATGAACACCTCCAAGAAAAAACACATGTGTATCCATTTCACTAAAGATAACCCAGTCATCCTCGGTGATGAGAAACTGGAGGATGTAGAGGAGTATATCTTCCTGGGAGTATATCTACATGCAGAATGACCTAAACACAGAACTAACAAGACGTCATCACACGAGTTGGGAAGCTTTCTCGTCCATAAAGACGGCACTAAACCATATCCTCGTCCAGCATCTGCACGTCTCCCTATTCAACTCTACAGTTCCACTTACAATGTTTTATGCTGCAGAAACATGGGCACTCACAAAAGAAATGGAGTCTAAACTCAGAATGACCCAAGCCTCCCTTGAGAGACCTATGATCGACCTCACGCTCCACAACCAACATTTGAAAGGTCTTCACAACACTGATGTATGGCGAATGTCATTGGTGAAGGATGCAGTTACCCACATTTCTAGTTTAACTGTTTCACGAAGTATAATTGATTAGATCTCATTGGCCTACAGCATCCAATGACATTGACCTTGAACAGACACGAATGCACGATGTGGAGCTCTAGGTTGGATTATAATCAATGTTGATAATAACTAGTACACTGTGTAATGAGTAAGTTGCAATAACATGGGCTTTACATTGGAGTTGAATATTATCATATGTGTGGGGACGGCGAGGGTTAGTGACATGGCTCACAATCAAAAGATGCTGGGTACGGTACCTATCACAACACCAGCCATTACCCAGGGAAGCAAATCCATAGAAAAAACAGGAGAAAGCAGACCCTTACATAAAATGAATGCCGAAGTTGGATGCACTGGGCGGACAGGCACAAAATAAAAACATAGTGCAACTCATACCGCCTTGGGGATTAGAGAAAGAAGTCAAAAGCAAAAAAAAAAAAATATGTTGACGAATCCACCACTATTCTCTTCCCTTACTCTATTTTGCTTTTTCAATACTCTGTTATTATATTTCCAAGATATGACAAACTCTTGACATGTTCTAGTGTTTGATAATTTTTTCTATTCCATATAGTACATTTTATGTTTACTTTGTAAATAATCATATTTTCTTTCCTATGTTAATATCCAATGCATACACCTGACATGTTTTTTTAAAATTGAATCATCGATTAGTGTAGTTGTTGTTTGCTTTCAGCTGACAGAACTGTGTCTTACGCATATCTGAGATTATTTTTTAACACTCCACCAATGAGTCCTGTTATTTCCTTTGTCTGTTTACAAATTTATTCTGTGCAAATCTTATTCAGATAAGGGGACATTACACATCTGTATCATCCTTCTCATTTTACATCTATACATGGTGAATACATCTTGATAGTGACCAGTTTATTCCATGGATGGATTCTTTAAGATGGCGTCCAGGCCGCCCGACTAATGTTTGCTCTCTTATTATAAGTCCTTATGGATGCGTCCAGAGCACGGATTTATATATATATATATATATATATATAGATATATATATATATATATATAGATATATATATATATATATATATATATATAAATATATATATATATATATATATATATATATATATAAATATATAATAATAATTCGTCCATCAACGTTGATGAGGACTACCAACATCATATGACTGATCAAGCCAATTCAAACCTGGAAAAGTCTAGGGCATGACTGAAAAATGTAATCAGCAGCTGTCTCTGAAATTTTATATGCTCCTGACTTCCTGATTGTACGTCTATCCTGAGCTGCCTGGATACGGAGAGTCTCGCTGAGTTCAATGCCATCTGTGACCGTGCTCTTCCATGTTGAGCGATTGTGAGCCAGGTTCTCCCAGGTGTTAATGTCTATTTGACAGCACTGAAGGGACTTTTTCAGACTGTCCTTGAAACGCCTTTAGGACGCCCTTGTGATCGTCCTTCTTCACTCAGTTCGCTATGCAGGAGCCTCTGTCGAAACATTTTGCTTGACAT